>NDGM011064816.1:0-13813 GCA_002564305.1 Octomys mimax
GAAGGGTCTACAGGGTGTTCAGGGTCTCACTACTAGATCCAACTCATAGTGATCCGCCTGTTTGCAGCCTCCCAGAGCTGGGATTACAGGGGCTCACCACCACGCCCAGTCTCAATTACCGGCTCAACGCGCCCCGGGGGCGGGGCCGGCTCGCAGGCCGGGGGGGTTGAACCCCTGGCCCTGTAATCCGCTGAGCTATTTGGCTGGCCCTTATGATTATTTTAACAGTCTTAGGAGGTAACATCCACTAGACAAAGCTCTTTCACTTTCTGCACATCCTCATCAACGCAGAGTTTTTTAATGATAGTTTTCTGGTGTTTTGCATACAGCTTTATCAGCATAGCTTTTTTTAATATTCTTTTTTTTTAAATTTTTAATTATTTATTTATTTATGTGGCCAGCTCAGCCCACCAGGGGGCGGGGCTGGCTGGCCTGTGGTGCTGGGGAATTGAACCGCGGTCCCTATGCTTTGCTAAGCTTGTTTCTAAGTAGGTGCTTTAGACCACTGAGCCATCTCACCAGCCCAGCATAGCTTTTTTTAAAAAAAGACTATTTTTTCCTACATTAAATTATCTTAGAAGTGTTGATGAAAAATCAATTTATTATGAATATAGGGATTTTTTTGTGACCTCTCAATTATGTTTTACTTATATGACCACAGTCTTGATAATTATAACAAGTCAGGAAAGTTTTTGAAATTGAATGGTGCAATTTGCTCTTCTTTGTTTAAAAGGGATTTTCTTATTTATTTGTATTTCTGTATACATTTTAAGATCAGTCCTTGGACAAAATAAAATAAAAACAATGAACAAATAATAACCCCCTGCAGGGGTATGGTGCATAATGAAGGACAACAGTGTGAACAGCTCCCTGGTATCGGATTCCAGCCTCACTGTTTTTTTTTCTTGTTTTTTTCTCCTTCTATTTAGGACAAGGCCTACAGGGTCTCAGTACATAGATCAGACTTGTAGTGATCTTCCTGTTTTCAGCCTCCCAAGTGCTGGGATTATAGGTGCGTGCTGCCACATCCAGTGTCAATCACCTTCTCAACGAGCCCTGCAGGTGGGGCTGGCACAGCACGCCAGGGATTGAACTCTGGCTTCTGCATTCTGCCTAAGCAGATGCTTTAGTCCCCTGAGCCATCTAGCCAGCCCTCCAGCTTCACTCTTAAAACCCTCCTCTCAATAGCTTATGCATCTCTGTCAGTCCAAGTCTCACAGAGGGGAGATACTCTATCAGGATATTGTTGGCTGAGCACCAGATCAAAGAATAAGATGTTAGAAGATAAAAATCCAAGGAGGAGGCGAGTGAGGGCTCTGATATCTACTCTTCTAGAAGCCCGATAGTCCACCTGCCTTGTCGAGGTGATCAAGTATGGCCGACTCCTTGTGGGTAGGGGGATTGTGACACTGTGATGGCAGCAACAACAGATCTCTAAAGGTGATTAATGAAAGAAATTAGACATTTGAAGCTGCCTTCCCTGCAGGCCTTAGATCTTTCTTCATCCCTGTGCCCTATGGTCTGTGCTTTGTTGAGCATGAAAGAAACAAATGCTGAAGTTGGTCTAAGACGTGCTGGGTACTGACTGAGGTAACATCTAGAAGAAGGCTGCTTGGGGATGCTCACTTGCTTTATAAAGTGTGCAGGGAGGAAGAGAATGTCTCTCAGATCCGGGAAAATAGAATGAGTCTTCCTTAGACCCCCCCTGTGGTTCTCTCCCTCACTGTTTCTCTTCCTCTTCACTCTTTGGCCTGCTGGACCTCCCCACCCATGTTTTTCTGGCTTTCCTTTTAGCAAGAAACAAAAAGAATGCTGTACAGTGCTACAACCCACAGGGCAGGGACCAGTCCTGGCTAGTGAGTGGCCTCCAGTCTATTCAGCCCTCACATTCCTCTGACTGGGATTGCATTCTGTCATGGGTGGGCCGTATTTTCTGGCTAGTGGCTGTGCCCACATTCCTTGTCTCTCCAGGACTTCCACCCATCTTTCACCCTTGGAGCCCAGGGTATACCGCTCCCCATGAGTATTCTCATGTCCTGGCAGGAATGATCTTCTTTCTTTGAGCAACCTTGACCTTTACACATTTCTACCCTCTTCCCACATTCTTTATTTTATGGCAAAATGAATTATGTCCAATCTTGTTAGGAAGCCAGGCAGGATTCTGTATTTTCCACAAAGTCTAGACAATATCTGGCAACCAATGGATGAAGAAATGCTTGGGAAGGAATTCAGAAAAGAGAGGAAAGTGAACTCCCAGGGTTTTCAGGAATAAGGATCTCATTCACTGTATGCCTCGGCATCTCTCCGCACCCATAGTGCTCATGGGAAAGAAAACACAGGGACAACGACCACCATTTTGGAATCCATTTATATGGCAGGCATTACTCTGGGCTTTATCCGGCCCCACACAGCCCCTGAGACTGCATCAGATTGTCTGAACATTCATGGCTTCCTTGGGCCAACTGTAGCTGTCCAGTGTGAAGGAGTCATAGTCTGGCGTGTAGACCAAGGATCTTACAAAAGCTTCCTTGTCCTTGGGCTCTGGGTAGTAGGAGGCCAGGTTGTGTTTGTACGCATAGTCAAGGACCTAGGAAAAAATGTGTTTGGCTGAGAAACTGGACCTAAGGAAAATCCCACCTACAGGTCCTTGTATGGCTTGTGGGACAGAGGAAGAACCAGGCATATTCCTTTCATGAGCAGTGGACCCTGAAGCCATGGAGAGGAGGGATTTTAAGCCTTCCATCTGGACAGGCAGTTTTGATGTTATGGAATAAATATTGGGCCAGGGCCAAGAGGCTCAGCCTAAATTCTGGCTACTTCTAATAGCTTGTGGGTACCCTGCCATGACAACATGCTTGCTGAGCCTCAGTTTCCTCATCTGTAAAGGGAAGGTAATGATAACTTTCTCTGGTGTGGGAATAAACTTAGATAACAGGTAAAAATGGGCAATCTGTAATTTTGTTAGCCATCCCTGTAATCCCAGAACTAGGGAGGCTAAGGCAAGAGGGCTGCCATGAGTTTGAGGCCAGCCTGGACTACCCAGAAAGACCCTGTCACAAACCAACCAACCAACCAACCAACCAACCAACCAATCTAATTTTGTATTCCTTCCTGGGTGCAGGTTGAAGTAGATGAGCATCGTGGGAACTGTTCTCTGGGCATTAGATTTGACTTTGGAGAACCTAAGCATACATATTGCACGCGAAGGGAGCTGGATGGTTCCGAGCTGGCCTGTGAACCAGGCTGCTGGAGTTTAGGGCTGATTCTGGGTCATCGCTGGACCTCTCACGGGAGTGTGTGCTACTGTGCACTACTGCGCAATGCATTTATGAAGTTATTTAAAAGAAGATATTAGAGAAAAACATACGGGAATATGAATAATAGGATAATAAAACTTAGCTAACCATTATTCAACTTCAGCAGTTACAATTTGGGGGCGCAACATGCTCAGATTCTGTGGAAACCCGTCATCTCTGCTCAGTCTCCTGGAACACTCCATGAACCCAGTTCCCGAGGCCCAGCCATTCTGACAGAAAGGAGGACAGTGAGCGTCCACTCTGGATAGGCAGGCACTGGGTGTGGAGTTTTCTCACTGTTCTTTTAAAGCCATTTCCAGAACTCTGGGAGACTGGGAACTGGCCCATTTGGAAAACAGGAAACTGAGGCTCAGGAACATGGTTAGTGCAGGGCCAGTCCTCTACTTACCAGCCTGAGCTATATGCACAGTGCAATGCAATCTGACATCTCTTAATAGTGGATGGTAAGATTCACTAAAAATCCCTCCTGTATTCTAATCTAGGACACTATAGCTTTGGTGACCTTTCTGCTTTCTGCTTGAGAGTAGGTCAGGAGCTCTCTTAGCACTGGCTGGGACTTGGGGGCTCAGGCTGTAGGCTGGAGTTTATCACTCAACCTCTATCATTCCCTTATCCCTCAAAAGACAGAGATCAATAGTTGAGCCCCGCTACCCATCTGTAGGGTAGGATGCCCCTTACTTTGATGGCGATTCTCAGAGACACATCCTGGATGGTGCTGAGAGGTGGGTACAGTCTCCCCTGAGACAGATGCAGCTCAGAGACCTCCTGGGCAATTTGCTAGAGAAAGGGAGAGAGCCAAGAAGAACACACTAAATTTCTGACTTTCCAGAACAAAGCCAACCTACTACCCCGGAGACTTGTCCAGTTCTGCCCAGGTGGTCAAATGCTGGAGTTTTTGTTTTTGTCTTTTTTTGAGAAAGGGTTTTGCTATGCAGTTCCGGCTGGCCTTGAACTCACTTGGTAGCCCAGGCTGGTCTTGAGCTCACAGTGATCCTCCTGAATCAGGTTCCTGAGTGTTGGGATTACAAGGCATATGCTACCACACCCAGCTGGGATCTGCATTCCTTACTTCCTGGGTCCCAGTCTCCTCCCCATGCTTGGTTCTATCTTGGGTGCTCATCCAAACAGTATTATTTCTTTGTTCAGGGCTCCCTGAGCTCTTCCTTCTTGTCATGGGCCCATTCTGAGGAAGGCCTTTCCTCCTGCAAACAAACAACACAATAGTATTCCACAGGCCTTCTCTCCTGTCTCTGAGTTGGTGTACGGCCAGCCCTGCAGATCAGCCTCTTAGAGGTGGTAGCTCTCAGTCTATCCCCACCTGATTGTCTAGTGTCCAGATTAAAATGGAGAGAAGCTACTGCTGCTCTCTGAGGGCTCCTTGCCCCAGGAGTGGCAGGGTGAGTGGAGCTGGTCTCCACTCCAAGTTTGCAGCTGTTAGGCGAGTAGGCCTCCCCTGCTCTGCCTCCGCAACCCTCACCCCTCTTTATTCAGTCAAACATTCACTGAACTGGACAATGTGCTGGGCTTTGTGCTACGCACAGCCCTGGGGATCCACGTTGGAAAGTCTTGGTTCTGTCCACCTTCGAGGCTGCTGCCAGGGCACACAAACAATTACGACACTTGTGGGTAAAGACAGTGGAAGGGGCTCGGGCAGGCATGGTGAGCTTTCCAGAGCTTTCAGTGGTACAAGGAGTCCGCTGCTGCATGCATGCCACAGGCTCATCACCACTGGGCCACGGAACAGAGCAAGGCAGGCCTCATCTGCCAAGTGAGGAAAAGCTTACAGAAGAGGTACCGTAAGCAGACAGCCAATGGACAGAGTACGAATTACTTAAAAAGGGGCGATGCATGAAATTGTGAATTACATGCAAATGCTGTGAGGTGAGAAAAGGCATGGGTGTGATATTGAAGACAGTATTGGATATGGTGATGGTAGGGAGTGGCTAAAAGTGAGGTGGGGAGAGAAGGAGGGCCTGCCGTACATTGCCTTCCACTGGAACTATGGGAAGAAGTTTGCGTGTTATTTATGAACTCCAGGAGCCACAGAAAGATCTGGAATTAGGATAGACTTGGCCTGATCAGTGTTTTGAAGGATTCTCTTTGTGGAGGTATAGAAGATAGATGGATTAGAGAGAAGTGGGATTTCTGTGGCTAGCCCTGCTTCGAGAAAGCTTATCCTGTGACTAGGAAAATCGTGGCATGTGAGGCCACTTTGAGCGGCGGGCACTGGTTCCCGCTCAGTGTGGAGACAGGTTGCTTGGGGCCTGCTGGTGCTGCGGCTCATTTCCTGGAGATCTTGGGCAAGTTCTTGGGCAACTGTTTCACTTTCCTGGTCTATAACACAGAGATAAAAGCTATAGCCACATTGCATGGTTGTTACGGTAGAATAAGGCAGTGCATGTCAGTTTCATAAAACCTGTATTAATTTTCCCTAACAGTTTAAGCTCAGCTTAAATTGTCTCAACTAAAAACACATTTTCAGAAATAAAATTTGTCAGATCTTTGAAGACCAGACTTTCAACTTCTAAAAGGGAAGGGCCTTATCCTGCTGATAGCACATATGTAATAAGCAGGTTGAGAAGAGGTGGCTGTGCTATTGATGGGCACTGGTCATGAAGTGATGGAGCCAAAGTGTCTCGCGGCACCAGACTGAGTCTTATGGGGTCACATGGAAGGGCTCGACCAACTCTGTTATTGCGTAACAAGGGAATTTGCCTCTGGATAGACTCAGAGCAAGAAGTGACTCTTCCCACCCATGGGAGTTTCAAGCAGCTCTGTCCAAAGCCATAGGACGTGAACCTGCACTGTAACAAGGGGAGAACACAGTACAGAATGCTCAGATTACAGGGACAGAGGGCTACGACACAAATCTGTAGCTGGTATGCACAGGTCAGGGCGTGGCTTTAAAGACTTTAGGAGACACTATTTCCANCCTAAGGCACAGGACAATTCCTAATCTGTAGCAGGGTGGGACAGGCCTGTGTGGAAGCTGCTCCCCAGGCTTGTTTTGGTGACTACTCACCAGAGCTGTGGTGAGAAGGAAATCTAGGAAGAATTTAGGAGTCATGGGGCCATGAATGGAACTAGTCAGGCTAGATGTACTTAGTATTTGTATATAACTTTCATAAGTCTAACCTCTGAAGAGACACAATATTATGTCTTGGGCTCTTCAAAGTGAGAATAAATGTCACATGCCTAGCACTTAGTAAACAATAATGTCATCACTGTTGTAATCAGAATTAATAACTAGGATTGTGAATGTGAGCTATCAGTCTTGATAAGTTTTTTTTTTTTTTTCATGGAATGAACCCTTTCTTCCAGTAAAGAATTCTCTTAGGAGCTTCTCTAGTCTGACACCTGGAATGACTATATCCCCACCACGCCCCGTAATGGCGCTTGCAGTGGGAAAGCGGGCGTTCTCCTCACTTGCTCCTTTGCAGCAGGTGCCTTGATGAAGTGGCCAGTTTCCCCTCTGATCTGACCACAGCGTGTTCTGCAAGCCTCCAAAGGTGGCTTTGATAGTATCTGTGTCCAGGTCTGTAGGTAGCACTGCGAGGTGGCAGCAAGGGTTTCTGGATATGCCCTTCATGCCAGTGCCTTCTGCTAACACTGCCTCCCCTTAACTGCTTCTCACTCCCCTACTCCTAAAATTCTGGGTGTGATTAGAGAGCAAGTCAAGGCCCAAGTTGATCTTGAAAGATGCCTGAGGTTCAAGCTCATTGCAGGTCTAGGAGCAGGTAGGAGGATAGAAGAAGCGAGACATTTTGGGCCCAGCGCAGACTTGATATTGACCCAGAGGCCCTGCTGGAAGCATACAGGAAGCAATGACCGTGATACCTCTGCTGTCAGGAGGAAGATCTCATCTGGGATGTGCCGGACTCCCCCAGCGATGACGCCCAGCGCTACTCCGGGGAATACGTAGGCATTGTTGCCCTGCCCGGGAATAAATGTCTTCCCATCTTCCAGAGTCACACTCTTGAAAGGACTTCCACTGGCAAAGATCCCTCGACCCTGCAGGCAGGAAGAAAACCATGGATGGAGATGGCTTGGGGGTGGCTGTCTTGTCTCCCAAGTGTTGGAGCCTCCTTTGTCCTCTCCCGAATGCCCAGGACTGTGCTGGAACGTGGCCAGCACTCAAGCGTATTTGTTCATTTTACCCAAAAGGTCACCCTCAGCCCCCCCACGAAGGCTCCTGGCCCCCACACACGTTACCTGAGAGCCAACAAGCCACTGAAAGGTGATGCAGGTCAGAGTCCCGTTTTACACCTGTCACCTAGAAGGCTGTCCAGGATACAGCGTGTAGCAAGTGGCCTCGAGTCTTTTTTTTTTTTTTTTTAATGTATTTTTCGTATAGGATCTTACTATGCAGCTCGGACTTGTAGTGATTCTCTTGTTGTCATTTTTTATTTATTTATCTTTTTTTTTTGAGGGGTACCAGGGATTGAACTCAGGACCTTGCACTTGCCAGGCAAGCACTTATTCTACCTAGCTATCTCCCTGGCCCTGATTCTCCTGTTTTCAACCTCACCTGCACTGGGATTATAGGCATGCACCACCATGCTCAGACTTGGTGGCTGGCTCAGTAAGCAGGACCAGGGATTGAACCCTAGTCCCTGTGTTTGCCAAAGCAGGCGCTTAGTCCACTGAGTTATCTCTCTAGCCCCCTTATCTTTAAGAGCCAAAGATTTATGCTATGCAAAGGGAACCCTCGGCAGAATAGCGTCACGATGAGGCTTTGTGCTCTGGACATGGGTTCAAGGCCAGCTCTCTTCCGTATCACCTCGGTAAACTTAGGCAAGTTACATTAGCTCTCTGAACTCAGTTTGTTCATGGTGATAAGAAGTTTTTCACCTGATAAATTACTCATAGTTATTTTTACCACATCCTCTCAGCTGGGGGAAGGGAGAACTCCCCGCTGACCTCTGTAACCTGGTAGCACCTCTCAGCTGTGCACTCGGCCTTGCTGGTGGGGTTGCTCAGGGCAAAGATGATAGGGCGCTCGTGGAAGGAGGCCATGTCCCGCAGAATCTGCTCTGTGAAGGCTCCTGCGATGGCGGCGACACCTACAGAGAAAAGGTGGGGGGTAGCGGGGGTACCTACTCTTTATAAACAACCCATTCTTCCTCCAGGCAAGCTGACTGCACCACAAAAGACACAGGAGTCTGGAGGATTGTGTCTGTCACAAGGACAAAGGGAGCAGAAAGGACAGGGGTCTTCCTGCTGGAGCTGCTTGAGACCTCCTGTCCATCCCTAAGGATCACTGGTCTGCATCTCTCTGCCTGTTAGATGCACCATGAAGACATTCCTGGGCATTGCTAATGACAATGGACCTCTGCTCTGTCGCTGGGAAAGATGGGCTCCTGGCTTGGAGGGAGAAGGCCTCACCTCGTCTGGTCTTGGTTAGAGACCAATCCTGTGCTGCCTACTGCATTCCTAACCTCAACACTAGAGCCTTATTTATTTCTGTTTTTTTATACAGTAACCACTTAGCAAAAGTGGCATTAAATTAGATATAGGATAGGGAGTAGAGCTGCGCTCCCCTGAGCTCCTTATGTCTCCCGATTCAGCCCGAGTCCCTCCATCTGTAAGTCAAGAGTTAACTGGGCAGCGGCTGCTCTTCCTCCTCCTACCTATGATGGCGGTGGGCTTCACTAGCCTCACCACCTCCTCCAGAGAGTTCACTTCAGGGTGGTCTTGGGCAAACATCTCCTTTTCTTGGTTCAGGTGTTTCCTTCCCTGGAAGAAAAGAAAGCTCGTGAAGCAGTGGAGCCAGCTCGCGTTGGACAGGGGCCCGGATGTGTTGGAAACGTCTGAGAGCAGTGTTTGCTCAGCCTCATATTTTGGTGTGGGCTCTCAGAATCTTTGAGGCCTATCTTCTTGAGCAGGTTTCTTAGTAGAGCCTGAGGTGAAATGTCAGTGTGTGCGTGCGTGCGTGTGTGCATGCGTGCGTGTGTGTGTGTGTGTTCTTTGTAACCCAAACCACACAGGAAAAAATCCATTAAGCATTTCTCTGAGCTGAGTGGGCCACAGCTTCCTGGCAAGGATGGAAATGCTCTCAGGAAGCACCTGAGTCTGACTGAAGCGTCTGCCTCCAAGGCATCCCGCCTCAGCTCCCGCTGAGGGATGGAGCTTGGGCCATCTAGGGGTAAGATACTGCGGATGCATTTTACCAGAACCTGTGAGTAACAGTAAACTGAGCTCCAGGATAGAAGCCAGAGGTGCTTCAGATTCCTTGTTTCTTCCAATAGACTTCTGTGGGTGACAGGAGGAAGGAGTGCTGGTAAATACCCTAACCATTCCTTTGGACCAACTGGTCTCATGAGAACCAACAGAAGGATGTCAGCTTTGATATCCCTTGGGTAGGGATGAGTTCCAGAGGGCGAGCAAAATGACATGACAAATGAGCAGGAAGGAAGGGTGGCAGGCATCGGCAGCTTGTACTTCTGGCTGGATTGTGCTGTGGAGTGACATGAAGATAAGGAAGAGGAATCACTGGGCCTATGTTCCTACCTCAGTGATCCGGATTTACATGGATCGACAGCAAGGCCAGTTTCTCTGAGGGTATCTGTAGTCTTGACCAGTCACCCCATTCTCGGCTCTAGTTATCTGCCATTTCTCACTGACATTCCATGTTCATGGAACTCTGGCAATTAAAGGGTGAATCTCTGAATGAAGCCCTGAGAGAGGGTCATGCGTTGTATCACTCATGTTCTAGTCAGAATCTGAGTTGTTTCTCCCTCATTCATTCCTTCACTCCTCTATTAATTACATATTCACCACCTGCCAGGCATCAAGACTAGATAGTCTAGTGAGGAAATGGGCAAGTGAAAGCTCACCTGTTCTGCAAGGCTGGAGGTGCAGCATAGGGCAGGGTGAGGCCCACAGGCATACGGATGAGGCCCGCAGTGACACCTATGTGCTCTGAGAAAACACCTGGGGGGAGCACTGTTTGAGCTCAGTTGGACATAAGGAGGAAACAGGGATGGGGTTAAAGGTTGACAAGAGGACAAGAGCATTGCAGGCAGAAGAACGAAGGGTGTGAAGGCGCACACAGAAAGAACATACGGCTTTGGGGAACTATGATTCCATATGGCTGGAGGTTCTGGCCAGAGGTGACAGGAAATAAGGCTGGAAGGGGTGCACACACATATGCAGAACTTCTGGATAAAAGCAATTAAAGCTACTTCAGGAGGAATCTTTTGCTTTGGACTTTAGGCCATTACTGTGGACATCCTCCTTTTCTCTAAGCACTTTGCCCCTTAGAGAACTCTTTCAGTCTAGTTCCTGGTAGCTGTAGGTGTCAGGAAACCATCAGGACTTCGAAATGACAGTACCTTGACGATTAGCCCCTTGGAATCCACCATCCAGATTTTCTTCGTGGCCTCTGCCTTGGGCACACCTTCTTTCTCTAGGGCCATGACAAGGAGGTGGGCGATGCCCATAGCTGCCTGAGGAGTGTGATAAAGAGAGGCTTAGACACAGGGCAGGTGTCAGAGCCCCCAGCCAAATGGGGGCTTCCCCCACTGTCACCGTTCCCAGGAGGCCCAGTCAAGTCCTTGCCTTGAGAGACTCAAATGTTGAGGTTCAGGAACCTCGTGCGCAGCTTCCCCTTCTCAGAGGTCCCAAAGGCTTCCCTTTCGGATACTTCCCTGTGCAGGGCAGTGAGCCCTAATGGCACTTACCTCCCCTGCACCTTGGAAAACAAACACGTGACTGGAAAGCTTGTTCTTGGTGATTCGCAGAGCAGCAAGGATCCCTGCCACAGCAACAGAGGCTGTGCCTGCAACAAAGCGGACCACGATCAACGTCTGGCTGGCCACCAGCCCCCACACCTGAGGAGACCATTGGCAGAGTGTCCCTAACCCTGGGCCTGTGGAGGAAGAGACAGACTTGCTTAGCTGTTATGAAGGTTCAGCCTGTAGGCATCCAGGGTAGAGCAAAGTCATACCCTCCTTTGTAGATAATAGTCCACTATTGAGGACCAGATCTTGGATTGTTGTTTTTGGGAGAGAGGACCAGAAGTCCAGAGGCTGCTGCTGTCATCACTCATAAATGAAATGACAAAACTAGCATAATGTAATAGGATCAGGAAAGAAGTGTGAGACCTATAAAGTGATTTCTTTCAAGGTAAATGGATAAAGACATATTTAAAAATGAGTGCACACCCTTACTGTGAGAACTTTGGTGACCGTGTGTCCTGAGCTACTCGTGTGATAAGGTCAGGTGTATGTGATAGTACAAACCAACATCGAATGGCTTGCATGTGTGCAGGAGAGGCATGAGCACATCACTGGTAGACAGTATAAACTTGTGTGAGCCCCAGTATGTGGCTTTGTCCTCCTCAGCCCACATCTAAGGCTCAGTGAGAACTCTGTAGACAAGCTGACCAAGGAGAAAAACCGTGGGCTTGGCTCACAGGATGGTTCACATGATATGCTCCTAGCAATGAAAAGCATGAGATGGCAACTTCATAGCTCCAACAGCAGGTAGCTCTAAAGGACAATGATGAAGGCCCGTGCACAGGGCCTTGGCGGGAGGTTTTGGTGTTTGCTTTGCAATGTCCAGATGGACGCTGATTCACATCAGCGGTTTAGCTGAATGCCCAGGAAGTGGAAGGAACAAATGTCTAAGAATGGTGATGAGGAGGCAAAGGGGGTGATGTGTGGAGGAGCCTCTTGGAATCGATTTGTAGAGTGCAAAGATATTTGTGCCCCACAAGAAAGCTCACCAGAGGACAGAATGAGAGCAGTGCATCAATCACCAAGTGGATAAAATGCTTGTTAGTCAGTTCATTTGTCAGATGCTTGGGGTTTGCTCCATGGCGTTCTCTACAGAGTAGCCATGTTGGAAAGGATAGAGGTTGTGCCCGACCCCTCCCCAGTGGTGACCTGCTCCTGATACTGCTGAGTAACTAATGCCGAGCTTCTGACGTGGAACCGTTGTCTGGAGGGAGCACTGGCTGGAGGGATTGTCTACTTTGTGGCAGGTCACTAACCTTCTATCTTAGACAAGAAAAAGAACTGTCTTTACTTGGAATAGATACTCTGGACATGGAGCTCTCTCCTTGTTCATAATGCTTCTGCCGACGGCATCCTCTGTGGGTGTTTGGAATTCCTGCTCACTATTTTGCTATATTACAGACAACAAGGCTTCTAATCAAGGAACTTATTTCACAGTAGAAGAAGCACAGCAAAATGCTTGCGACCACACTTTTCACTGGTCTTCATTGTGTGCAGCTGGCCTGATAGATCAGTGGAATGGCCAGCTGGCTTGGGAGGGGGAAGAAAGACTTGAGCTGAGGCAACACCCGTGTAGACAACTCTTGTAAGATGTAACATGGGATGGGAGTTAGCAAACAATGCATTATATCCCTTCTCCCATAGCCAGAACACATGGGTCTGACGTGGGAGTGTTTTTTCTCATCTATTAATTTAATAATCCACTTGCAGTCTTTCCACTTCCTGAATCTTCAACTTTGTGCCATTCTGGATTAGAAGTTTTAGTTCCCAAGAGAGAAATTCTTCCATTTAGATTCACAATTGCTTCTCATGAACTGGAAGCTGAGATTGCCACTTGGCCATTTGGGATTGCTCATGCCACTAAACCACTAGGCAAAGAGGAGGACTGCTATTACGGTCACTGTGAGTGGTCTGGAGGACCAAATGGAGATTGAGGACAGGAAGGAGTGTCTCTGAGCATACGGGGATTCTCTGGTGTGTGTCTTAGTACTTCTGTTCTCAATAATAAACACTTGTGAATGTTAATGCAACTACAGAGAACTGGGACAACTGAACGTTCAGAACCTTCAGATATTAAAGTTTGGATCACTGTAGTGGGTAAAGAACACTGGCCCACTGAGGTACTGTCTGAGGACAAGAAAACGTGGGCTAGGGCGTTTGAAGTTAATTCTACCCTTCAGTCTTTGAGTCACAAAATTTTTAGATGTAGCCGTAATTTAATTTTAAGTTACTGGGCCAGCCTGATAGCTCGGCAGACTTAGGCAGAGTGCAGGGGCCGGGGTTTGATCCCCGGCGTGGCCTGCTGTGCCGGCCCTGCTCGCTGGGCGTGCTGAGCCAGCGATTGAGACTGGGCACAGCGGCCCGCGCCTATAATCTCAGCACTTGGGAGGCTGAAAACAGGAAGATCACTACGAGTCCGATCTATGTAGTGAGACTCTGTAGACCCCGTAGACCCTGTCCTAATTACTGAAAAAAAAAAAAAAAAGCTATTAATCCTGCTCAGCGGCTAATAGTGTGATTATCTTCCAGAAATGAATAAAATGACTATTGGAGCTTTGGCTCTCCCCATTTTGGGGAGAAAGTGAGAACACATGTTTTTGTTAGAGCTGTTTTTGTGGCCTGGAAGTACAAATACGTAGGATGAGATATAGGGATGCGAAACAGTCGAAAGGGCGAGCTGGGTGTAATTACCCAGCTCCAGCGGGGTGCTGGTTTCTTCTTCTTTTTTTTTTTTTTTCTTTTTTGGCAGAACAGGGG
>NDGM011064820.1:0-20857 GCA_002564305.1 Octomys mimax
ATAAAAAGAATCCATCACAATTCCAGAAGCCACCCCATGACTGCATGAGGATTTGTGGGGACAACTAGATACAAACCATAACAAGCTGCCACACTCTCAGACAGGGCACACAGCAAGGCAGGTGACACAGGAGCTAACCAAGAGCAATTTCCTACACAAAACACAACTAGTTTTGAGTTAATACCTGTTTTGCTGTCTGGGTATATGAAAAATTTATAGACAAAGTCATTTATAATTTTAAGTATTAGAAGCAGATGAAAAATTAAAAGAGGTGATTTACAACCAAGTTGTTAGTATGACAAAAATTAGATGATCTAAATAGAAGAAAATTATGCAAATGTAGTAAAAGGCATTAAACAGTGTACCTCTGAATGTGTGCAATATATCCTAAATAGATTGGAAACTGTACTATATTGTTAAAATGTCAGTTTTCATAAAGTGGTTTTATATAACCAGTGTAATACTAAAAATGCTTTATTGGTTTTGGTTTGTTTAGCTTTAGGATTGATTGATAGCAGACAGTCCTAGAATGTGTGTGGAAAATAGAGAAACAAGAATACCTAAGGAATTCATTTAAAAAGATCGACAAAGGAGAACATGCTATGTTTTGTGGCTAACGCTCCATTGTGTGTTCATAGGAATTTTTCAGAGATGGCTGAGTCTAGAGTGTGTGAATCAGGGATTAAGGGTGTATGATCAGTTCACTGATTATTAGATTGGCATTGCCCTAATCCCAGCAGCCTAGGTAGAGTATGAAAGGGCAGAAATATATCAGTAAGGTCCCTTGTGCTTTTGCTGTCTTCTGCCCACCAGGAATGTTCTCCTCTGCCAAGCCACCCTGCTCAGGAGCCAGCCCAGAAACCTGGCAAGCGCAAGGTTGCAAGTTCGATCCCCATTACTCCATAATAATAATAATAATAATAATAATAATAATAATAATAATCAAAATGATATCATGAAGTTAGTGAAGTAACTAACAAAGTACCACTTTCAAAATGCAGAGAGACACTTGTAGTCGATAAGAAAATATAATAGAAGGCAGAACCCCCCAAAACCCTGAGCCAAATAAACTCTTCTTCCCCTAAGTTTAAGCATTGGGTATTTTGTCTGAGTAATGAGAAAAGTAGCTAAGACAGGAAATTTTTCCCCCTTAGATTTCAAAATACTGTAAAATACACTAATTAAACAGTCTGAGGTAAATATAGTGAAGAAAAACAGTACAGTGAAACAGAACAGACAATTTGGAAATTACTTTACAACTGTACAGATGCTCTATGACAGACTTGGTAGTCCAGCAGGTCACTAGAGAAAGCCCAGAGAGCTTCTTAAAATACTTTTTGGATAGCTGAAGATCTTTGTGAGAAAAAATAATTAAAGTCCCACCCTGTTACACTATCTAAAAAAGTTTATGGAGTATAAAGGCCTCAAAATTACAGGTAAAATTTGGTATCTTTTAGATAATAATAGGAAATTGCATCATGATCTTACATTAGCAAATTCCTTAAATAAGACGCCAAAATTACTAACAACAAAGAAAATGTAGGTACATATATAAAATATTTTAAACTTTATTAATTTATTAATAATTTATTAATCTGGGCCAGGGAGATAACTCAGTGGCATGAGTGCCTGCCTGGCAACACAAGGTTGTGAGTTAATTCCTTATTACTGCAAAAAAAAAAATTATTAATCAAAATGACATCATGAAGTTAGTGAACTAACTAACAAAGTACCACTTTCAAAAAGTATAGAGACACTTGTAGTCAATAAAAAATTTATCATAAATCCAGTATTAAAAAAATGAACAAAAGACCTGAAATAGTCCTTCGTTAAAGAGGAGAAATTAACAAATTAACATTCACAAACATTCTCAATGTTATTAGTGATAGGCATATTGACATTAAAATGCCAGTAAGAGTATCTTATTCACCAGATTAGTCTATTTAAAATTCTTAAAATCAAATATTGCAGATGATGTCATTGAACATGGACTACTGAGAGATGTATAAATGGGTACAATTATGTTGGAATAGAATCTAGTGTTATTTGGTAAGGTTGAAAACATACATTCCAGGGCCAGCCGGATAGCTCAGGGCACTAAAGTATCTGGGGTTCCATCCCTGGCCTGCAGTGCTGGCCCTGCCCCTGGAGCACACTGAGACAGTGATTAAGACTGGGTATGGTGGCACGTAGAATCACTACGAGTTCAATCTCTTAGCGAGACCCTGTAGACTCTGACCTAAATACATAATAATGATGATGATGATGATGATGATGATAATAACAAAGAAAATATGCATTCCCTGTGATTTAATGTTTCTACCCTATGAATGTAAGGGCAACTGATAAAGATGTCTTGAAGTTTATGGAGAAAATGGCCCTAGCAGAGTTGTCTGTGATTATGTCAGCCCAGCCACAATCTAAACATCAATCTGCATTAAATATATATATATATATATATATATATATATATATATAATATTTTCTTCATACAATGTCATATTCTGCAACAATTTGAGTGAAGATTCCATGGCTACATTCACCAAAATGCATGTCTCAGATGCAATGTCAAAGAAGTAATATGCTGAAGAATTCATGTTGGAAAATATAATATTTATCTAAAAATCATAAGCATAAAATTCAGGACAGGTAGAATTCTTTCTCAGTGTTTAGCTGTGCATGCTATAAACTCAGGAAGCCAGCAAGCAAATACTGCTATGCACACTGAGCTGGAGATCACCTCTAGTAGGGATGGAGCACTTTGGGTTGTGTGAAGCCAGGTGAAGAGCTTCAGTAGTGTTGCCAGTGTTCTTTGTTTTCTTCCATGGGATTTACATGGGTTTAAATATTTGAGTACAGGTCAGGGTTTCGTTCAACATTTTGTGATGTTTTAGTGCGGAGTATGGTTTGGTCATTGTAGAATACTCAGTGGCTTCCTTGGCCTGTCCTCACTAGGTAGCCACAATATCCTATACCCCTCACATTATGACAATTTGAATGGCTCCAGACATAGCCAAAAGTTCCCTTTTGTTTATGTAGAGGTGAGGTCATATCCTATACTGTGCTGAGAAACACTAGTACAGTAGTTTCTGATGAAAATGTCTATGAACACAAGAGTAGTTGTTAATCTTACTCAACAACTAAGATGAATTTGATGTGACCCTCCTTTCTTCTAACATATGTAAAAAGTGGAGGGACATTTGTATCCTCTCTCCTGGGAGGACTTTTGCTGCTCTCTCAAATCTTCGGTTTGAGGTTGCTTCTATTCCCTGTCCAGAGAGTGTTTCTGAGGCCACTACTTTATAAAAGGGGAACTTTTAATTACCTTGAATGCTTTGCTGAAATGTCTCCACTTTGAATGGCATAAAATAAGATCAATAGAGAAGGTGCTTCTATTTTTAAAGTAAACCTCTTAAAGCTAGCCTATAATTCTTGGCTTGTTGGTGAGGAAAAAGTGTCTTTAAGAGTTAGTGGGGCTGGGTATGGTGACTCACACCAGTAATTCCAGTCCTGGGGAGACTGGGGCAGGAGGATTGCTGTGAGTTCAAGGCCAGCCTGAACTACATAGTGAGACTCTTTCTCCAACACAAAAACAAATTACAACAACAACAACAAATCCAAAAGAGTTAACTAAACTTATTTTAAAATTGTTAAAACATTGTGTGTTTATACATTTAAGACCATTTCCTGATGGTCTTTGCCTGGTAATTATGGGTTTAGCATTGCTTCATAGCTTTTGTCATTATGCTACAGATTTCTTGAATCCCTTTATGGCTTCATTATTTCATGTGTAACTGAAAAGTCTTTGCCCATTAGAAAAATACAGAATTAGTCTCCAAAAATTTTCAAGAGCATTTTCACTTTTGTTACTAAGTAGATCTAGAACTAAAATATTTTTCAATGAATCCAGCAACTTATTTGGAGGTACAGGATATGTAGGTGCACATAGTTGTGTGTGCATGCGTGCATGTGTGAGTGCGCGTGTGTGAGGGTGTGTGTGAGTGCATGTGTGTGTTTTCTTAGGTCTTTATACTGATCTCTTTCTCTACTTGTTTTTGTAGCACCATCTCCCTGTTTTATTGTAACTTTACCTAAGAGATTTTAATACCTAAGAGAACCAAGACCTACAACATTTCTCTTTTTCAAAATCTTATTAGGTAGTCATAAGCATTAAACTTTGAGATAGAGTTTTAGAAATACAAAAGATGCTGATTAAATTTTGGACAGCACTGGATTAGATTTATCATGGGAAAATTTATCTCTATGTTAAATAAAATCCCATAGCTTTTATCCTAAGTCTTTCATGTTTTTATAGATTTTTAAGTATTTTCCCATTGGGTGGAATCTTTATCTATGCTGTATGTTAAAATTATTCCCTCCTGGCATAAAGAAAAATGACTTGTATGCTTTCACTTATATGCAGCCGGTGATTCCCTGGGCTCACTTATTAGTTCTTAAAAAAAACAATCGATTTTCTTACATTGGGATGTAGACCCAGGGTTATTTCTTGAAGACTCGTAAGGCTGTTTCTGGATTCATTTTTATTAATTACTCTGGGTACACTTCATCTTACTTCCGTCATGGCTTCTTCTGTCTTCAGTTCTAGGACATATTACTGTGTCCTATTTAAATTCTCCCTCTATCTCTTGTTCCTGTAAGGCATTTAGCAAATCTGTTTGTGTAATTAAATTCCTTTTCTATTATTACTTTATAGACTAATTTTACAGCATTGCTTAGCTTATTTAATATTTCCATATCAGTTGCACGATCCTCCATGGGGAAATTGCTAATATATTATTATTTCTATATCCTACTATATAGAACTTTTGCTATCTGAATGCGATTATCTTGTCTCTCCTTCAATAGCTTCTTAACATTGAGTTTTAAATTCTCAATGACATCAAAGTCTTTGGCTGGTAATTATGAGTTAAGAGTTTCTACCATCAGGATTGGCTTCCTGGGGGCTTGAAAACAATTCGCACCAGTGTCTTTTGCCAAAACATGTGTCTCAGACGCTAATAGCAAAAGGTGAAAGGGAAGTGGTAGTTCCTGTTCTCTCTTATGGAAATATCACCTCCTTCCTCTTAATCTAACTCTGATTAAATCACCAGAAGAAGATGGTGGGTCAGTCCGAACAGGCTGGGCAATGCTTCAGTGACAATTCCAAATTGCAGTGGCTTTTTGTTAGATTGAAGAGTCTCACCATTGGTTTTGCTGCTTGTTAGTCTAGCTGGGCTTTAGTCTTTGTGTGATGGTAGGGACACTGAGACCTCTTTTTTCGAGTAATGCAGATCTGATGTACACCACCAGCCCTTTTCTGAAGGATTTTATTTTGAGACTGGGTCTAAGTTGCTGATTTTCCTGGGCTGTACTAGAACTTTTGATTGTTCTGCCTCAGCCTTATGGTTGTGTAACACCAGGTCTGGCTTCTTGGACTTCTCAGTGCAGGTTCTATGAGGCAGTGCAGCTTCTATGTCACTAGCTCTTGCTATGGAGAAAGTAAGTAGGGCTATGCTTAGGGAAGTCTAATCTAGCCTCCTGGGGAGAAAGATGCCTGATCAGTTCCCAGTCATCAGGTGCCAGATATAAGTACAAAACCCTCCAACTTCCACCTTAGCTTTCAGGTATCTTCCACTAGATGAAAGACCACAAGGTAATAAAAGAAACAGGAAAGCTCTGCTGAGCCATGAAAGATAAGAGATGAACTCTGGATAGCTGACTGTGAAGCAATGGCTAACTTGAATAGGTTTGCACAAAACATTTACTCTGTTCCTATGTGAAGTCCCTTGAGAATCCAGGGAATCATCCAGACCACCTGTTTGTAAATTTATTATAGAATATTCTACCACTTTTATCATACCCTATTACTTAGAAGTGAGTCACTAGGCCCAGCCCACACTGAAGAGGAAGAAATCCCACAGGGCCTGAGCACCAGCAGATGGGAATCTTGAAGAACATGCCAGAAGCTGCCTACTGTAATGCCTACTGCTACTTGGTGGGTATTCTTATATGCAAGAGATGTAATGATATGGAAGATAAAGACCTTAACCTTGAAGAATTTTGTATAAGGGATGGAGAATGGAGGAGAGAGGGAAACGAATTCTGTTAAATGTGAAAGGGCTGTGGTAGAGTTATACAGAGGAGCTGTTGGACCTGAGAAGACACTGTCTGCATGGGTGATGAGGTACAGTGTGAGCTATGTGGTAGAGGCTGGCTCATGAGTCACTAGGTAACTATTATAAACACTGAAGAAGCAAGGAGGCACAAAAGTACACAATGTGCCTGGGGAATGGGAGTAGCTCTGTGTTACTGGATCATAGGGATTGTGGGAATGAAGGAGGGCAAGTGGGTGAAACTGAAGCTGCATTGTGAAGAACATTGTGTGTTATGCTAAGTGAATTTGGCTTTAGGGCAAACAGTTCTGTAAAAACCTCATAGGATATTGTTGCCTCCAAATAATACTAATTATTTTTGGAGCCATACCATGCACTTGGTATTGTACTTGTATCATCTTCACTGCTACTTTTTGGAGCAGGGCCTACCATTTCTTGCATTTAAGCAGGAGTTTGGAGGAAACTAGTGTTAGCCCCAGATCACATGACCCCAAATTGTCAGGGCTTAGATGACAACATGGTCTCACAACTGCTCTCTTTCTCTGTTCTGCATCGTTCCCTGTTCCTAGGGCAAGTGTCTCTCACACATGCTTGCTGCATTGCTTCCTATCGGCCCTCTCTGTCTAAAGGCCAAGATGGCTAACCCTTGATGTATGAGAGGTAGCAAGTGATTCAGTGATGAGTCTTTTGTGACTCAGAGGCTCTTTCTCTTTTCCTCATTTTAAAATGTTCCAACACCTATCAAAGTAGGTAACACAGGAATTTGAACATAAGGTTAGCACACTGACCCTTTGTGTGACTCAGTGTTTACTAGAGAAGCAGCTCTAACAGAAGATATACAAATATATGAGAATTCACAGATTGGTGCACAATGGCCAGCCACTGAGTCAGACATGACAGAGTACAAAAGGTCTGTCTGTGCGGTGGGGACCTGAAGAATCTAGTCAAAGGCCTGGAGTCCTGTATAGTGAGTGGCCTGTGTGACTCCCTATCAGAAGGCTGAAGGGTGGGCACTAGAAGGCAGAAGGTTGGTGCTGGAGGCTGAAGGAAGGGTCTGCACTGACAGCCAGGAGATGACATCCAAGGTGCAAGCAAAGGCTGGAGCTCCTCCACAGGAAGCAGAAGCAACCCTTCCTTCTTCATTTCTGTTCCCCAAACTATGCTGAGCCAACTTAGTTGGGTGTTTTGTACACAATTGACATGATCAGTTAAGTATCACAATCTTGTATCACTCTTGTTGCATTCATTTTCTCTCTACTGTCCACATTTTATTTCTGGAGAAGTGTAAAGCAAATTCTAAACATCCTATTATTTCACCCATAAATATGATAACCAATAGTGACTTTAAATATGGTTATAACATCATTATTATATTCAACAAAATCGGCAGCAATTAGCAATAGCAGATGCTAAGATTATTTGTTTCACTCATCCCGTATTCTGTACAAAAAAGCTACCTTGGAAAGGACAGATTTTGTGCTTGTGATTTATTTCTTTTTACAAGCACAGTACAGTGTTTCCATTGACTTTGTAGGATTGATACATGATCATAAATGCCTTAGTGACAATCAAAGGTATTTTTCTAATTTACAATAGTTCAGAAATTCTTCATCTTGTGTTTGGTGGGAAGAGCCAGGACTACATAGCTTCTACCTAAGACTAATTAGCAGCTAATTGAAGTAAGATCTGTTCAAGCAAAATCAATCTTTCCTATTTTACTGTTTGGAGATTAATCTTGTGTACCCTTGATATCATCAGTTGTAAATCTATCTGTTTGAAATCCAGGCCAGAAACTACCTAATTTTCAGGATATATTAACCACACAACTGAATTTCAGCTCTGCGCACCTAATAAGTCATACTAAAGCACACGTTGAAAAAACTCACCCACTCTCTAATTGAAATCACTCTTCAGTACATTCAAAATGCCGTGATCCGAAGCTACAGATTCATCTAATATTCACGTTAAAAGAGATACGGAAATTATTTCAGGCTACTTCTATTTTAGATATAACAAAACTCCAGCTGAAAGAAACACTAGGTCCATTTTATTCGGATTGGTAGGAATACTGTCAGCTGCCTCATTTTACCTGTTGTATTTATGTTTTAAAAATTTGCTCAACATTGAAATGGTTTTGTAAGAAAATGCCTTGCATGAGCGAGTCGCATTATTATGACCGATGAGGTGGTAACGCTTTCTCTGAGGTACACATTCGCAGCACACGTAAATCTGCATATTCACTACACATCCCCGCAGTCTGCGCAGTCGTTTTTGACACCACTGAGGAGATGGATTTTTAAATTACAGGTGCCCTTTATTCTCTTCGGCCCAAGGGACGGGCCGCTTATCCCACCCCTCTTCCTGGGGCTGAGTGCCCGTGGCACAAGCTCTAATTTAAACCTTGGGTCATCTGTTTATTTTCAGCTTGGCGGTCTGAGGAGCGGGAGGCCGTTGCCGTGGCAACCGGCACCCCGGGCAACGGCGCGGCGCGAAGGGGCGTGGCCTCGCGGCCAGGGCTGATAAGAGGCGGCGCCGGGGCCCGCCCTCCCTCCTCGCGGCGGGTCGCTGAGCGCAGCGCCGGCGCGGGCGCGGGTGGAGGCGGGGCAGGCGGCGGAGGCGGGGCGGGGCGGCTGGCCATCTCCCCCACCGCCTCAGGAGGCAGGTCAGGCGGGCGGGCCGGCGAGCGAGGCCGCGGCTCGGCGTCCTTGGGCCCTCAGCCGCGGAGCAGCGTCGCCGCGCCGGCATCATGGCGGGCGGGCGCTGCGGCCCTCTGCGGACGGCGCTTCTGGTCGCCTGGGTCGCGGCGTGGGCGGCCGCCGAGGGCCCCGAGCAGGCCCTGGTGCCGGCGGAGCCCAGCCGGGTGCAGCCCATGACCGCTTCCAACTGGACGCTGGTGATGGAGGGCGAGTGGATGCTGAAATTGTGAGTGTGCCCGTCCGCCCCACTCGCCACTGCGCCCGCGCGGTTAGACCTCGGGCCCCGGGCCGCCTGCCGACGACCTGCGGCGCCGGCCGGCCAGAACTGCGCATGCGCGCGCGCCCGCTGCAGAGGGAGGTTTAGCCTCCCGCATCTCGTTCACCCTTTGGCTTTAGGGACAGCGTTGACGGAGGGAGCCTGCAATTTTATAAGGGGGAGATGGAGGAGCGAGGGAAATCCGCAACGAAACCCTGTGCCCGTTAGGTAGAGGTGTGCGCGTGCAGGAGCCTGTCGTTCAGTGCCATGTGCAGTAGGCACGGAGCGCCGGCTGGGTGAGCTGCCCGCGAGTGAAGAAATGATTGCGGATAGTGAAGCGGAGTACGCGCGCAGAATACCATAGCCTTCTCGTTAAAGACCTTCAGATGTCCTTGTGAAAACAGGCATGGATGCCTTTCAGTTTCTAAACCGAGTTGATCACGAATAATGCTAATGTGTTGCGATTTTTAGAGGCAGGCCCGCGAGGAGATGTAATTTGTGCTAGCCTCATAAAGAAAAACGTCATTAAAAAATTGCCCCCTTTGAACAAGGTAAATGGTGATTAAAGCCTTTGGGTGAAAAGGTGGGTCCTTTTGGTTTTTTTAGAGGGAGGATAGGGATTTGGTGTTTTTGAAAATAAACTTAGGACATGATCATTTGAAAAAATGTGAAGTTGACAGGGAACTGCGTGAATCAGCTTTAGGTATCATAATGGCCTTGTAGGGAAAATGAATTATGGCTGCCAGAATAGTTGGCGAGCCAACACGTTTACGACCTGTGGTATACATTTGATACTCTCCAAATTGTGTTGTTTTCCATAACGAAATTTTTATTCTATTCAGATTGCAAAATGCCTATGGAATGAAAACCTAAGTGTAAGATTAGATCAGAAGGTAACGAATTTCATTGCTCAAAACCAGTGAATAGTATTCCATAAAATATGCATTTAGTTTTTGGTTACAAAGAAGATACTTAGATTTCCACATGAAATGCTTTTGTTATAATAAAACATTGAAACTATTAAAGCCACAAATACAAATAATGTACTAAAGTAAACCACTTATGTACTTTGCTTGGAGGTGAAGTTGTCATCTTCCATTTATGAGAGAAGCTTGTAAGTTGGGCTTTATACCAGGGCTGCTGTGTTTGTAATAAATTGTAGGAACTTTAGGAGAACTGTGCATTTTATCAGGTGATACTATATAAAGTCCTTTTATTCAGTAGATCCTTATATAATTAATTTTTGTGGGCATCAAGTTTCTTGTTAAAAGTGGATTTGTCTTGAACTGAAAAAAAAAATGGGCTGGAGGAAGGAAAGGGGATTAAGAATAATATATATTAGGTGCATGTATTTACTATATAAGTGAATGTAAACATTATGTACTGCAAACATTTATTGATAAAAAAGCTGAGTTTGTGACAGTCGGAAGGCCTCCTTAATATTTAATGACATCAGCTCCTTAGGGTGCCTTTGGGAGTTGATTTTTCTTTCTTTTCTTCCTTCCTGTTTGTCTTTCTCTGTGTCTCTTTCCATCTGTCTGTCTCTGTCTGTCTGTCTCTCTGTCTCTGTCTTGAATATGAGTCCTCATAAGCATCTCAGTGAGGGCCAGGTACCATCTCCTCTGGCTGGCTGTTTCCCTGGCTCATATGTTACTGTCTCCTAAATGTGCAGACCTAGATGGTAGCAATCATTGTCGTGAACTTACTATATGTCCAGTTGTATGGCCTGTGCTTGGGCTTCTGCAAGAAGAGGTAGTAACTGAGAAGAAAGCTGTGTAGACACCAGAGGTCATTTTCCTAGTCCTTGTTTTCACTGCAGAGAGGGTGAATAGGGAGGTGTGAGGCTGCAAAGGAGAGCCATTAAGTGTTACATCCAGCTTCTTTCTGCAGGCTAGAATCTCCTCTCACAGGTACTACTTCTGAAAGAGTTCTTTTGTCTCTGGTTCATTGTTGATCTTTTTTTTGGTATTGTTGGAAGATACACTTCTCCCTTTGCAAAACATGCAGCGTTGAAAAATGTATGTTCTCAGTACCACTGTAGTCTTATTGTACTTTTGTATTCAAATATTTTTTCTAATGTATATAACAAAAAACAAAGTGTTTCTACTTTTTACCATATCAACACTTTGTTGAGGTAAATCAGTCTTGTCCTGGGAGATTATCTCTGTTGCTGATACATTTAACTTCTCTAAAAAAGAAAATTAGGAGGGGACCTGGGAGATGGCTCAGTAGAGTAAACGCTTGATGCAAGGGCCTCAGTTCAATCCCTGGTTCCCCCCGCACCCCCCAAAAAAAGAAAAAAAAAAGTTGCTTTGGGCCTGGGAGATAGCTCAGTAGAATAAGCTCCTGCCTGGAAAGTGCAAGGTCCTGAGTTCAATCTCCAGTACTGAAAAAAAAAAAAAAAGAAAGAAAATTAAGAAACATCTGATAGTATTAAATTTTGACATCACTCTGTATGACAGCTTCTTATTTGTCTGTTTGCTTATATGTTGCCTTTCTTCTGGGAATCTGTTCTTTTATAAGCTTCTGTAGTGAAATACATAGCTATTGATAGTTTATTTTTAACAATACAGCAGTGTTTGACTGCTCTGAGATATGGAAAGATCCTATTAAAAATTTTCATTGTTTTTCAGAGAGTCAAGTTTTGAGATCCTTGCCACTTGATTTTTAATTTGAGCAAATGTGTTAGAGAAGTTATCAGTTAAAAATATAAAGTGTATGAATAGGAAACATATTTGCAGGAATTGTTTTTATTTCCATACCTTTTTTGCAAACCTGCTAAATTATCCCATTACTTCATATTTTTTCTTTAAAGTTATATTTTTACTGCATACTGTTTTACTCTGGTTTTCAGTATTGCTTTATATATCCTTGTTTTCTGCCAGATCACCGTGAGTGGCTTGCTGTGATTCTTTAAAAAAGCTCTTTGTTGCTTTATCTTTTTCATTGTTTGATATTATCTTTCCTTTCATTGCTTTGCAACTTTTTGCTATTTTAAATACTTGCTTAGGTCTCATCATCAGTCTTTGAGAATACTACTTTTGTTCTTTGGAAACACAAAGTATGTAATAGGAAACAATCTTTGTATTGTCCTGTTGGCTTGTTTCTTCCAAAAGAAGTAGACATCTAAATAGCTGAATTTACCTTTAAACAAATATCTAGAGAACAGTATACCTCGATTATACCTATAATGCATGATCTTTTCTGACTTTTTTTGGGCCTTTTGTATTTCAGAATTGAGAGTAGACATCAGGTGACGGAGCAAAGCCTATGGCCTCTGGGTTTGGTATTGTCTTTCCAGTATCTTTCTTTCTTTTTTTTTTTAATTTAATTAATTTATTTGTGTGTGTGTGTGTGTGTGTGTGTGGCCAGCCATGTGGTGCTGGGGGATTGAACCGTGGTCCCTGTGCTTTGCTAAGCTTGTTCTAAGTAGGTGCTTTAGACCACTGAGCCATCTCACCAGCCCCCTCCAGTATCTTTCTTATACCTCCTGTAGAAAATGTGTTCCGTGCTGTCAATTTTAACTTACTCATGTCAAATAGCTATGCTTTCTTGCAGTTGAATAGATTGTTTTGACTTTTCATTCAATGTTTAAAGAGATAGTCACTAAATGCTTATTTTGTGTCAGGTTCAAGGGTGGGGAGTTGGAGGAGAGAAAGGGGCTGCAAACTTGATCTGAAGGGCCTGCCAATCTTCCATGCCCTGAAGGGAATAAATAGTACAAGCATCATCTGTTTAGTACACATTTACTGAACGCTTCCTCTGTTAGACCTTTACTAGTGGTTCTCTGTAGGGCACTATTGGTGTTTTGAGTTGAATGGCTATTTGATATATGGGAATGGACCATTTGTTGCAAACCATTGATGTCTGTCCCCTGCCCATTACATTCTAGTAGTAGTCTCAGTTCACGTGAGTTCACAGAATTATAGTGCTCATCCATGGGCACTTCCAAGTGCCTTTAATTGCCCTAGGTGTTATGGATGTGTAACACTTGCAGGAGGAATCTCTTAAGCTAACATAGAAGTGTTTGATTTCAGATTGTTTGCACAGAGGGTTTAAAGCTTCCTGAAAACCTATCATCAGCATCCCCTCTCCCACCCCGCTGCTCCTCCTCTCCACCATTACCCTCATAGTAAACAGTGACAGCACTTGCATCATGTGCTTCAGATGCTGTTTTATTTGATCATTCTGGCACTGTGGTGCAGTGTTGCTGTTCTCATTCATACAGCAAGAAAAAGTTAAAGCTTGACCAAACCCAGTTGTTCAGTAAATGATAGAATGCAAGACCCAAGTTTTGCAATCTCAGTCAGATACAAGGACCACAGGGCATTTGAGGAGCCTGGAGGAGCCCAGAACCTGGCCAGTTTGCTTATGTTCTCAGCTGTCCAGCTCTCTGACCTGCCCCAGGAGCCCTGCTCCTCTGCGATTCAGAAGCTCATCCATGTTTTACTGTCTAGTCTTTGTGCATACCTGACTCTCTGTTTATGTAGGTGCCCTGCCTTCCTTATTTCTCAACCCCTCATGAAAATTGCTTCTCATTGTGACTTTACCTAACGTGGTCTTTACCACAGCTAGTAATTATAGTACATGCTTTTGCACTAGGTTTTTGTCTCTTAACCGCAAGACTGTAAGCTTTTATTTTAGTTTTTATTTATTTAGTATAAGGTCTATAGGGTTTCACTACATAGATTGGACTGGTAGTGATCCTCCTGCTTTCAGCCTCCCAAGTGCTGGGATTACAGTCACACGCCACCATATCTGGCCAGCCCTGTAAGCTTTTAAGTACTGCCTATTAATAGATGTTCAGTAAATACTTTTTTGCCAACTGAACAAATGAATTATGCTCTCCAGCGTCATGATCTTTGTACACATGTCAGTTTTTATTTTTCCTCTAAACTTTGTAATAAAACGTGAATAATAGACCTTCCTCCTTTAATCAAATGCTTTTTCAAGTGCATTGCTGAGGGGAGCATCCTTATGTATTTCCTTAGGTCCTATGGGTTATCTCTGTTGTGTCCCAGTTCCTCATTGCTGTAGGGGCCTAGGATAGTGGTTGTGAACCTGTGGCACACATATGCTATGGTGAGCTGTTTGCATCATTGAAAGCTTTTTTGTTTGTTTGTTTTGAAATAAAATTTCACTGTGTAGTTATTAAAGGTTCACCATCACTGGCCTACAACTTGCCTGGCTGTTTGAGGTACCAGTGACACAGCAGTCTCTGCCTTCACGGGTGCTTACATTAGAGAGAGCAATGTATTATACTCTGTAGCAAGTGTCATGATTTTTGTACATCTGTCAGTTTTTATTTTTCCTCTAAACTTTGTGATAAAATATTAGAAAAAAATAGATCTCAGAGTAAGGCTTTCAACTCTTGGATCACATAGAAATGTTTCTGTACTTTAAAAAGGACACCACTTGTAGTTATGACCGACCCCATTTGTTGGTATTTTGATTTAGTTCATTTATTGTCTTAGAAAAATCAACCTCATGTTCCTCTTTCTTTTTTGTTTTCACAGGTTTTACTGAATGTTTTGGTAAATTCTAAGTAAAAATGAATGGTTATTTTCCCATCTCATTTCTTCAAGGATTAGAAAAAGTCAGAATTAGTAGGAAGCACTGGTGAAGTTAGAGCAGGGGTGGGAGGATTGTACATTTTTGGTGAATTAAAAAAAGAATAAAAGTTCTCCAACCACCTTACACAGTGGAATGCTGGTGTACTTTGCACAGGAATACTAGCACTGGTAATAGTTTTCTGTTAAATTTGGTTTCCTAGAAGTGGTTAAAAACATTAGGCTCATATCCAAGTCAGTCTAATATAACAGAATGTCTTAGCTATCTGGAATGTATTTCAAATGTCCTTGTACTCATTTTGTATATCAACATCATCTGCAAAAAGCTGAAGTAGAAAAGATGTGGGTTACTGCTTCGGGACTAAGGTGATGCTAATTCCACATGAAGGCTCTTAAGTTAAAGAAGGATTTATTTTGTGTGTTTAGGTTACTGAGGGTCAGATCCCTTAGAGTTCTTAGGAAAAGACTGCCACTATGCACTAATTTTAAATACAATTGGAAAGTATGTTTAATACTCACGAGTTTTATTCATGATGTGTGGGGGGGGAGGGAGGGGGAGGAAAAGGTGCAGAAGCAGTAGGACCTATTTTTGGCATTCTTTTTACCTCTGGAGATAATGTACTTGTTCTACATTCCTTTCTAAATGGCTGTCCCTTAGATCCAAAAACAATACTAGCAATTTGAAAAGCTGCAAGAGTGAAATGGTTTGCATAGTTAACTGAGAACTGGCTTACCTCCTCCACAGAAAGAACATGGTGCATCGCAAGCTGGCTAGCTGGGATGACATCTTAGAAATGATGGAATCGATTAGCAGTGGCAGATCTATGTGTAGCAGTGTCAAAGAAAATGGAGTAGATTATTATTTCAGCAGCTTATCTGAGGATATATCATTGTTGTGTATTTGAAGGCCAATATCACCAACACCCCAGTTTATATAGTAACCTATCTAGAAATCAGAGAATGGTTTTTTAAAATTATGAAATTTGTACAATTAATAATTGCAGACATAACAAGGATATGGAAAGACAGTGTCCTAGGAAATTGAAGCAAAAGATATCAAAAGTTAATTAAATTCTTAAAGATTTCATTCTTATTTTTGGCACATTCTTTTTATGTCTTCTCTTTCTTTTCCTCTAAGTGCTGGGGTTGACGTTTTCTTTTTTCCCTTCTTTGTCTTTCTATCACAAAAATACCTGCATGACCTTAAATAAATCTCTGAATCTGCTTAATCTCTTTACAGTTACCTTGTGTATTTCAGGAAGAGCATAGGTAGCACAAAAATATCTTGGAAACCAAATAGAATGCTGCAAATGTAATTGCACTGAGGAGTGTTCTGAGTATTTACTTGGCATGTATGTCCGTCCGCTTTCTTGAGCAGCTTAGTGTTACCATTCCATTTTACATTGAAGGAAGCTGAGGCGTGGCAGTATCATTAACCTGCTCAGAATCACATGATAAATTTGTGGGTGGTCTTTTTTTTTTTTTTGGTCTTTTTGATTCCTGTGGCGGAACTGTTAGCCAATATCCTGAAATGTCTAAATGTTCTGAATAACGTCCATGTTCTTTTTCTAGTGTTTGTGAACTGCCTAAGTCTCATGTATCATTTGGACACGTAGAAAATATGTAGAATAGATGAAAATTTCACTCATTTGTATGTTTATCCAACAGACACTTATGAAACACCTACTGTGTAGCAGAAATGTATTTTGCCCTGGAAATGTACAGATAAGACTTTTTTTTTTTTTTTAATGAACATTGAGATATGTCAGTTATTCTCCGGGCCATGTGTCTCTGATCTCAGGGCATGGACAGTGAGCTGTTATAGGAAGATTTAACCTAATTTTAGAATGACCTTGGAAGTGTCTATGGTAGTATTTTCTAGAAGTGGAATTAGAGAATTGAGCACCTGAGTCTTGTTCTTTTTGCTTTTGGGGCTAGAGAGAAAACACATGCACAGCCCTTTCTATTCTGGCCTCTCCTAGTTATCAGTACGTTTCCTAAAATAAATCCATCTTTTTGGGGGGCTTGGCTTTTTAACATCTTTATCCTCTTTCTCTATAATGTGTAACTTTAAAGTCTTGCCTGATTTTAGTCAGCCAAGTTTATGTGCATCATTGCATTGATTTTTTTTTTTTTATTTTTTGCTGGTACCTCTATCCCTTTGAACAGCTCGTGTTCTTAAAAGAAATTAAAATGGTAATCTAACATCTCCTTTGAGTCTAAACCTTGCTACAGAATTTGATCCATTTACTACTTTCTTTCCTTATTCTATATAATTTTTCTTTTCTTAAGAAAAACAACTGGGTCTTGCTGTGTAGTTCAGGCTGTCTTTGAATTTGTGATCATCCTGTGTCAGCTTCTAAAATACTTAGATTAAAGCCAAGTACCCGATTTTATTGTTTCCTTTTTAGGGCATTATTGAGTGCCTGCGTGTTTTGTTTCTCTGCCAGGCCTTCTTGCCTTCCTTGCATTCTGCCACACCCCTTTTCTAGAAGTAAGAGAGGCTACTTTGTAAAAACAGCTCAGGTATGAGGAAGTATGCATTGAAGGGAATTGACATTTTTACAGTGTTCAGCCTTCCCATCTGCACCTTGATATGACTCCTTATTTACTCACTCATTAAAAGTATGTTTAGGACACTTCAGGTATAAGAATAGAAGGCACAGAGTGGGCCCTTCATAAACTAACCATCACTCAGATTCAGCAGTTAGCAGTATATTGCCAAACTGGTTTCATCTGTACACCTGCCCTCTAGCCTTTTGTGTTGTAATTTGCATAACAGTCACTCATTGTGTGGGAACAGTTTAATGACTGCCAAGTCTTTTGTCTGTGTCACTTATTTCTTCAATATTTTGACTTTTGTTAAAGATTTTTAAAAGTTTCAGATTTAAAAATAATGTCTAATTTTGGTGGCATCTTTAAACACTGTTCAAAGTATGCCTGATGCCTAATTTCCCTGGAGTATCTTGTTTTATTTTGTGGGCCTGGGTTAATTGATTTTATTTATTCTTCTATCTTCTGGGTATTATTAAGCAAAACCAAATGTTTCTACATTGGTATCAATATTTTTTTATGAAAGTATTGTGTAAATGTTAACTTTGCTTTTAATTGTGCCATATTCATGACACATTTTGAAATGAATTTGCAGCATATGTTATTGTTTGTTCACAATATTTTACATTAAGCACAGCCCTGCCAGCTCTCAGCTCTCTTAGGTCTCTGTAAGGCTTATCTGGTCTACTTCCTTCTAATTTCAAATGGTTTCTTCTTTTCTGTAGTACTTTCCTTGGTCTGCTATAACAACTACCTTGTGGTAGCTTTAAATAACAGAAATTCTAGCTCACACACAAAAAAATTAGCTTATTAATTCTGGGAGCTCCGAAGTTCAAGGTTGGCATGTGACAGGGCTGGTGCCTTCTAGATGCTGCATGGCAGGGTCTGTTCTGTCTCTCTCTCCTAACTNCGGGAATTGAACTCAGGCCCTCGCGCTTTGCCAGGCAAGCACTTATTCTACTGAGCCATCTCCCTGGCCCCTTTCCTAACTCTTTTTTGACTGCTGGCATCTCCTGGTGTCCCTGGCCTGCAACAGTATGGCTATTGTGGGCTACATCTTCACATGTCTTTACATGTTGGTGCCAGAGCTCTCTTTAGAAGAACTATTTTTGGATTTAGGGCGCCTCTTAAATCAGGATGATCCTTGCCAAGATCCTTTGTTTAATTATCTGTGCAAAGACCCCATCCCCCACATAAAGTCATATTCATAAGTATTGTGGCTAGGACTTGGGAGTCATTATAGCGAATATCAATCCACTGTACTTCCGAAGCAGCAGACTTTTCTGTTTTTCCATTTTGACATCTGCAGATGTAACCCTGAGAAAAGATCAAAGCTTTATGATCTGACTGAGTCTTACTGAAGTTTTCCAGGACATGGATGGCAAGGTAGAGCGATTCACATATCGCCATACTGCCAGGATGACCACCTGTCCTTGTGGTTTTTTTTCCCTTTGATTGTATATTTCTTTTCACCTGTCCACTACCCACAGAGCTGCCACTTTAGATTTTTTTTTTTTTTAATTTAAGTCTGACCATAATTCTCTTGTCACTTCAGGGCTTATGGATCCTCAAGTAAGATCCCTCTACAACTTTTGAAAGATGATGTGTGATGTCTTCACTCTCCCCTCTCATCCTCTGCGCCTTCACGTACACTGTTTGCTCTACTTAGGTTGAGCACACCCTGGCCCTGTCCTGGCTTTGCTCCAACTTTAGACCTCAGAGTAGCTGCTTCTCTAGGGCACTTCTCTCAACTCCTTGATGCTCTATAGTGTTACTCCACTCTGTGTCATGGTATTTTCCACTTGAACTGTTTTTTTTCCCTCTGCTTATCTCAGCTCCTCTCTGACACCAAGCTGGTCCTATTCACTGTTGTCTCACTGTTGTCACTTCAGTTTCATGTAATACTTAATGTTTATTGAATGAAAAATAAGGAGCAGAGTTCTGTGTTGAAATCTTAGGTATTTTTACCTCTTTTGTTTAAGAGAGTACTGGGTAGAGCTAGTTTAGTCTATACTGTCTGCCTTGGAATGACTCAACTGCACAGGATAATCAGGAATTTGAACATGTTTCAGGAGCCATTAGACATAGATTTTTTTGGTGTCTACTCTCAGACTAGCACTGATAGATCTGAAAGTGGTTTGGCTATTACAAGCGCATCCTGTAGTGGGGCACTCAAAACATTAGTTAATGTCAGAAATCAAAGCTGTTTAGAAAGTGACAGAATTGGTCCAATTGTAAGCATAACACCAAAAAACACATTACACCTGACAGTAATTACTGAACTGTTGTACTTTAGCTGGTATTTCCCCTCTATGGAATATGTATTCATACATACATTAAATCCTAGGGGAGAATTGTACTTCTTTGTTTCTGTCAAATGACTTTGGAAAAACTTGCTTTCATAATTTCCTTTAGTGAAAAATTTCCTTGTTAATGTACATATTATTTCTCCACTTTGTTTTCTTGTTTTGGGCTGATGAGTTATTTTTCTCTTGTAGTTATGCCCCGTGGTGTCCATCGTGCCAGCAGACTGATTCGGAATGGGAAACCTTTGCAAAGAATGGTGAAACTCTGCAGATCAGTGTGGGAAAGGTGGACGTCATTCAGGAACCAGGTAGCATAAGTGGTAAATGTTTAATGAAAAAGTTTAACAACATTTTAGTTTGAATTTTTAGTTTTTAAATTCTTTTTCAAACAAATAGAAAAGTTGAAAGACTTAAGATGCTAATTACCTGTGAACTAGCCACCTGGAATCAACAGATTATATTTTAGCTTCTCTGGGTTTGCCTACATATGTGTGTGGTCACACATATTTATTTGAAAATGTATTTGTTTCTTTTTTATCTTTTTTCTGAGATATTGGCAATTGGTTATAGACATTATGATAGTTCACCTTCAGTGCTTCAGCATGGTAAAATCTTCCTCATGATTTCTTGTGGGTCTTTTCGTAGTTTTTTGTACCAACATCCAATCAAGTTTTACAAGTTGCATCTGACTGTTAGTTGTTCTTACTCCATCTTAATCTAGAATTATCTCCCAATATTTTTCATAACATTGATGCCTGTAAGAGAACAGGCCAAGATATTCCTAGGTTTTCCTTAGTTTCCTGATCCATACTTGCTTGAGATACCACCATGTTTGTAGCCCCTAGCTGAAATCATGGAGGACATTGCTGTGGACTCTAGGCCTTTGACTATACTTGTGTGGACATTCCTGCAGGATGCAGACCCTTATGGTCATGTGTTCTTCACCGTCTGTAAACTGGAAGTTTGATTTGGAGACATGATTTGATTCAGGTTCAGAGTTAATGGCAAGGGTACTTCATAGATGGTGCTGGGACTTTCTGTTGCATTGAGCACATACTGACACCATTAGTGAAATTAAGTAGGAACAGTTGGTTGAAGTGGTAACACTTTCTCAAATAAGAAAGTCCCCCTTTATCATTATTATTAATCTTTGAGATGATACTTGCGTGATGATCTTGCTTGTATCATATCTCATTGTGCATTCCAGAATGGTGAATTTCTAATTCTGAGATCCAGTGAGACTTGGGACTCAACAAAGGTGTCTTGATGTGGGCCATGGAACCCAAGTTTTGTTGTTGCCCTTCAGCAGCAAGACCAAGCAGCTCAAGTATATGGATCTGGCCATAGTGAGGTTTCCTGTGAG
>NDGM011064821.1:0-12878 GCA_002564305.1 Octomys mimax
CTGAATTAATCAATTTTATCTGAGGAATTATGCTTTTAATCTTCTTGGTGGACTTGGGTTGTATCCCATCTCATGTTTGGGGGTCCCGTGTTTCCCACCTTAGACCTTCCTCATTTCATAGCTTTGATCTATGAAATCCCTATAAAAGGCAGAGCTCTTGGCAACCCACATGGGTACCCTTCTCTTCCTCTATGGACAGAAGCTTTCATTCCCTTAGGAAACATATTCTGATGTTAACCTCCATCGTACCTATAGTTCATTCTCTGATTTTAGAGAGCACCAAGTTTCTGCAAATTTTCAGGTTGAGAGCTTCTTTGCCCATACAAATTCTACTTAAAGTTACTTTAGAACTCTGCACTACACAATCATGGTAGCTTCCTCAATACGTGGTGAAAAATTCAGACATGTGAGTGGTATATTTTTTCTTATAATCTAGTGTTTTTAGTATCTACAGGCCAAAATCTTTCTAATTTTCCCATGGATAAAAGCACGTAAATAGTTCAAATTGCTTAACAAGTACAGTAAGTGATATGGAAAGGAATTTGGAAATTTATAAAATTTAACAGAATTATAATAGTGTTTCTGAAAATTTATGTTCTTTTTCAGGGAAATTATTCTCTAAGCTTTTGGTGAATTTTATTCAGTACTTCTGCTTTGAAGTTCCGAAATCCAATCACTAGGGCTACACATATAAAATAAAGACCTAAATAAAAATCATGTAAAAAATAAATTTAATGTATTGATACATCTCCATTAATTAATCCCAACAACAGAAATTTGTAAATCTGTTGTACTATATAAAGAATAGTTAATTTGCCATATTTGTTTGGGTAATTGTTAGGATGCATTCTCTAGGCTTAGTTTTTCTGGAGAGAACAAGAGCAATGCTTATTCAATTTTAATGGAGAAAGTAAATTTCACATGAAACTAAATTAAGGATCTTGATTACCCTGAATTATCATGCCATTGTCTGGATGCTCCTATTGTAGACACAATGATGCTTATATAAGCAAGAAATGAGGTTCGGTGAAAGCAAAAGGTAATGGTATCGAAAGTAGAGTCAAGGTGAGTTTTGAAGGTAATTGTGCTCTTGGCTTTGAAGATGGAAGATCAGCCCTATAACAAAGAATACAGTCAACCAGTGCAAGCTGAAGAAACGGGGAGGATTGTTGATTTAGTATAGGTTCAAGGAACCTATAATGCACCCCTGAAGGTTCATTTTTGAAGAAAGCAAAGATAATAAAGATGTATCATTTTAAGATACTATATTTATAGTCATTTTTAAAAACTAATAAAAACAGGTAATTCATCTGAAAGTGAGGAAAAAGGGGGAAGATAGAAAAAGAAGAGAGAAAGAGAGACAGACAGAGAGAGACTATAAATAGGAAGTATTCAAAACCGAAATTTGTAGTAATTTTTGTGATAGCAAGAAGTTGTACAGTCCTGTACATATATGTATATTTGTGTACATATATTTTGCTGATATCATCTATAAGTAGAAGCACAAAGACAAAGGCAAGGAAATGAAATATTTTTCCAAGGATTTGCAATTTTCTACCTATGCTAAACATTGCTTTTCCTCTAAAGGAAATAACACAATTTATTCTGAGCCAAGTATAGATGACCTAGGCCAGAGAACACACACTCTGGTGTCTCTAAATAACATACTCCACCATGGAAGAGATTACTTGAGCTTTCATAGCCGCACAACAAAAGAAAGTCATCAATCAACGAATTTACCAAATACATTGACAAGGCTTTAGATAACAGGATATAGCAAAGTAAGAAAAGCTTCTCTATAGAGTTCCAATGTTATGACATTCTTAGCTTTAGGGTTTTAAGATCTGGAGGTCTTCCATGATTAGGGATATATTCTGAAGGTTTTTACTAGAAGTCATGAAGACGTTAGGTCAAACACTGAGGTTGAAAATAAATAGCCATTAAAGAGGCCTAGGATACCTGAAAATAACTTCGAATCTCAATGTAAAAGTTTCCATTGGTCTACATCAGGATGTACTAGTCAAGCAATATTAAGCAGTGTGCAAAATCCTCAGGGAAGATTGATTTCATCTGAGGTTCTCAGTTCATACTCTCTGCCATTTTGGATTTTTAACTTACTTGAATTTTCCAAATATTATTAAGCATTAAATTTGGTGCAAGGGAGCAAAATATGGAACAACACATTGCACTCAATAGAATTTAACAAAATTTCTGATTTTATTCTCCTTAAAAATAAAGAATATAACATTAAAGTTATCATTTAATTAATGCAAAACATTTTTATGCAAATTAAAAGTCTAATAAAATAGTGACACTATTCTAAATGGTACTAAGCTGAGCACACAGTGACATTCAGAAACAAAATTTCTTACATTTTAATAAGTGACAGAAGAGAAACAAGTGATATAAACTGTTTTAGACTATAAAATTACCTTGAGGTCACTTACATAACTGTATTCATAACAACTATACAAAATGTAAAACATTTCATTATTTTAGTCCCCATAAATACATTCCTTTAAACTAATATCCTTTAAACTAGTATCCTTTAAACTAATATCATAGCTCACATATCAGAAATACTTCCATTATTTCACAATTTAATGTACAGTCACATGTTCAAATGGTACTTTCATCTGAAATATTATTTTTTTCATTTAGTGAACACTGTTGATCCCTCCTTCTATAAAAAGTGAAGTATAAGAATTTGAAATACCTGCAGAGATTGATGATCCTTCTTCCAAAGCTTCATTTCAATCAAAGGACCAAAGTACGTTCACCAGGTTCCATCTTGTTAATTCTCTCACAATTAACCTGCAGAGGAGCAGGGAATGCAGTCGGTCCATGCCTGACTTTCAACAGCTTTATTTTTTGACTCTTATGGCACCTACCAATTTGGCGACACAGTGGCAGTTGTTTGCGTGTCTTAGTTGTCCTCTTGCTGTAACTGAGCTGCAGTTCTTTTCTACATAGCAGCTCACTTGAACAATATGCTCTGAGCATCTTTTGCTTCCTTTGGGCTTTTCTGAAGTTTTTAAAACTCACACTTGTTTTTGTGTCTGAACCAAAGCTACTATCTGCCCTTCCTAACTGTCTCTCAAGAAGGATCTTGATCTTACATTTTAGACAAATTTTTTTTTCAAACACTGATGTTCTGTTTAGTTTATAAGAAGAACTTGTTTTAAATAGGATAAATATCTCAAAGTTTGTGGCATGTGGTTTCTCAGTGATTTCTTGTTAGCATGGAAATTTTTCATGTTTGTCTTTTAAGTCCTAATTATAATTACAATCGACACCCTGTGGCACTGTGTACTCCTGTCAGAGGTAATGAGAAGCAAATGGGAATTTCTCTTCATCGAGTATTCAAGAGTATGAAATTGCCTAACTTTGTTTAAATGTTTTAAATTCACAACCCCACGCTGGAAAACTATATAAAACCATTTCTTCCTAGAATGACAATCAGATTTTGTGAAATTAACTCTTTCATAGGACATCTAAGATATTTTCTCTGACTTTACAAAGCATGTAGATTTCGCTCCTTCTTTTTCTAGTCTGATAACACTTGATCATTTTATGAAATATTTTCACTGCACTCCCGTGTTTCTTAAGACATCAACTTGACTGTAAAAAAAATTGCCCTTATCTTTTCTGCCTGCAGATGAACTTTGAATTTAGACGTATTTACCAGTTTGACAATATAATTTTATAAATTTCATTATATGTAATGTTCCTTCTAGACTTAGCAGAGATAAAATAGTTTTTGGTCAGAAACAAAGCTAAATATTGAATTGAAATAGCTAAGCATGAACTGATTTCCAAATTATATAATTCTACATGCATCTCCTAATCTTACTGAACTTCATTCTTATAAAAATCAATATATTTAACTGGATGATGACAAAGCTTCACACAAAAACCTAAAACTCTAAACCAGGGAGATAGCTCAGCTGTGACAATGCCTGCCAGGCAAGAGTGAGGTAATGAGTTTGATTCCCAGTACCAAAATCAAAACCAGATTAAAAAAAAACAAAAACAAAAAAAAAAAACTAAAATAGCTGTGGCATCCTTTCATTCATTAATTTTATTGTTATCATTGGATGGAGCTAAGCTAAAAGTGAAAGTTCCTTTACTTTATAACCAAAGAGGTATGGAATATTTTAGAAATTACCTCAAAATCAATGACAAAGAGAAAGGGGAAAATAAACAAGAGTTTTCAAAATAACATGAATATGCTACTACACATGTGGGTCCCTGCAGAAATGAATTCATATCCAAAGCTAGAAGAATTGTAAGAACAATTGGGTTCTTAATGATTTATGTATTTCTATGCCTCAACAAGTTTCCAATCTTACCTCTGATACAAAAGCAAAACAAAAGGAGATGCAACAAAAACTTCCACCTGCTAACTTGACTGCAGGGCTAGCTCAGCAATCAATCTATTTCAAGGATTTTATGTGACAGAGTTAACAGGTTGGTGCCTGTTAATAGAAAGTGGTCAACTGATGAGCTTTATTCTCATCTTAATTCATAAAATCCTGTTTTATAAGCGGGCTGTTGTGCTAGAGCCATTGAGTCAGCAAGCACACTTCACGGGAGTAAAGTCAGGAAACTGAAATGCATGTACTTGCCTTAAGAGAAAAAGATAGCAAAATGAATTGCCTCATTCACAGAAACTTCTCCACTTTGCTCATTCACATAAGCTTAAATATAGGATGGTTTCTTATAAGAAAAATCTGTAAGCAGTTTGCTACCCCTTTCAGTAAAACCTGGATTCATAACAATGGTCACATATCCCATCTTTAATATCTACTAGGGTCTGTCTTCAGTGATAAATGTAAGTAATCCACAGAATTGCCTGCTTATTTTTCTTATTGTATAAAATATTCTAAATAATTTCTAGTAAAACAACTCATTTATATTAGTATTCGTCCACTCATGGAGACAGGGAAAAATAAACATCTTTTTTGGGGGGAAACAGGTTTTGGTTCTAGTTTTCTATCTTTGTCACAAAACATGACAATTTATAGCAGGGAAGATGTGGACTTGGTTCGTGTTTTCAGAGGTTTCAGTAAATGGTCAGAGTTGGCTGCATTGTTCTGGACCTGTGGTGAAGCAAAGTAAAGACACAGTAAGGACAAAGAAAAAAAGAAGAAATAAGAGGAAAGGATGAAAAGGCAAGGCAAAGGAGAGAAGAGAGGAAAGGAGAGGAGAGGGAAGAGAGAGGAAGAGTCCTGTCCATAGGAGCCCTGTCAAGATGTACCCAAATGCACAAGTTCCTTCCATTCTACTCTGCCTTCCGAGAGTTCCATTACATCCAAATAATACTCCTGGCTGCTAAACAAGGCTTCAGTGCATGAACTTGGAGGGAAATTTAAGATCAAAATCTAGACAGTGGAAAGATACTTGGAGGCATCTTATCACTGTATTCTTGTCCATGTTTTGGTGAGGCCCAGAGAAACAATAAGCTCAACTCTTAGCATTGCTCTAACTCCCTGGGACCTTACTGGGAGCTGGTGAAGCACACTTTCCTGAGTTTCTTAGAGGCATGTCTCTGAGTTCTGTATTGGGCACTTGCCTGTCCCTGGTATCCCACATCTGAAAGCTGTAGTATAAAGGAGATGATTAGGCATGGTCTCAGAGCTTTATTCCATAGTTGTCTTGGTCCAAGACAGAAAATCATCAAAGGAGGCCCAATGGGGCTAAGCTGCTCACCTTATGGTGCAGGAAGGGTGAGGGAGGGGACAAGGCTGCACCCTCTAGGTCATCCAGCTATGAAATCCTCAGGGATTAGTCCAAACGCATCATAGTCTCTTCATGTTCCAATCACCTTGCAGAATTCCCACATCAGAACACATGTAACTTGTGAACTGCATTTTTCATGGAAATCATAACCAAATCCCTGTTTCAGGGCCTCTTTCCTCCGTAGCATTCTGCCTCTGTTCTGCTTCTCGTCTCCCACCAGCTAGGCCACCTTTTCCTTCCACGCACTCCTCCCTGCACACAGCAGACATAAGGCTGACGCCTCTGAAATGGGGAGCCCAATTCAACACTTCTCCTTTTAATCTGTGAGTGCCAAGTAGCACACTGCACATGAAAGGCTGCCCAGGAAATCTACAAAATATGCACAAAGTAATCTTTTGAGAACATCTTTCCAGTTCCCTTAATTTTCCAATTTCACTTAATTTTCTCAATTGAGCTGAAAGCCCCTTGTAACCAAAAATCAATCTAAAACATAGTAAGTTTGGTATTATGCACTGAATACTTAAAATTGTGCAAAAGATAACTTCCACATTATTCAAAAGCTCTAGAAAACGTTTGCAATTCTAGAAACTTAATGGAAAACTAATTGCATGTAGAACACAGGTATGAATTATGCAGTTTTAAATTCAAAGTGGAGAATGCAAGCGTGTGCTTTTAAAGTCCCGTATGCAGAGAGGCGGTACTGCATCTCACAGCTCCTGAGCCTGACTGCATTGGGAAAATCTTTTGTTCTTAAGGATATATTCTTTAAAGAACTTCATAGCAGGGTAAAAGTTCAGTTATTGCCTATAAATTGAAGGGGTTGGATCTGTCAGATCTAAGGATTCTGCCATTTCTAAGATACTTTGTTATTAATTTTACGTAGCAGTGGCCAGCTATAGAATTTAAAAGAAGAAAAGTGAAAGAAAAGTAAAAGGACCAAAGAAATAATCAATGTCCTTTTAAATAGAGAACAGGAAGGATTAAGGATATTTTAAATGGCATTTTGTGAATATTTTATACTGTTTGGAAGTAAGCCCCAACTCCTTTTCTTTAACTTCCTCCGTAACTATTTCTAGTACAACTAAAATATAGATTTATAGATAGTAATGTGTATAAATGTTAATATATCATTTCCTTACTGCAACAGTATGTTCAGTAAATATTTGTTAGAATAAGAAAAATCAATACAAGTTAACTAAGTCTGTTTTTATTTTGTGAGAGAATTCCTCAAGAAGCATTTCTACAACAGTCTTTATCAAATGACATTTTTCTCTCCTGAAAGAAGTTCTATAGTTTGACTTAAAAAGTTTTTTTCCAATCCGAATAGTGTATCTTTTTCTGATGGATGATATTTTAAGGTGGAACCAGCAGCAGAGACTATCTATATCTATATCTATATCTATATCTATATCTATATCTATATCTATATATTCATTCTTAGCTGGCTACCTCTTTCACTCTTAAGTCCTGCACAGTATTAGAGCTATTTTAGACATTACCTCCGAAGCTCATCCAATATTCTTTTTCCTTTTATCACTGTATGCGTTAAAGAAAACAAAAAAAATAAATAAATAAAGATTACCTGGCATGGTAGACAAAACAGTCCCTTCAAAATGGGGATGTCTTAATCCTCCAAACCAGTGAATATATTACATTATCTGACAAAGGGAATTTGTAGATATAATTTTAGTTACAGACCTGAAAATAGAGAGATTATCTTGATCTTCTAGGTGATTCCAATCTAATCATATAAGCTTTTAATATCACAGAAAAAATTCTCAGCTGGAGATAGTGGAAAAAGTCAGATTTTTGAGTTTGAGAAAGTTTCAATTTTGTTTTGTTGGCTCTTAGAGGTAGGGTCATATTTTCATGGGGTGGATGGAGGTATTTAGGGGCTCAACTGGTACCCCATTAACAGGCAACGAAGAAATAACCATGTTCTCTATCTTGCACTACTTGGGTCAGGGCAATGACTGAGCAAGCAGGCAAAGCACCATCCCTACAACCAGAGCAAGCAATCCAGGTTTGTGGACAGCATTAATTCAGCTCAGCAGAAGTCAAATCAGAGGACTCAGGTGAGTCATGTTGCTCCTCGACATGGGACCCAAAGAAACTCTAAGAAAAACAATATAAATATTTTTAACTAGCTAAATTTGTGACAGTTTGTTATGGCTCAATAGGAAACTCACACACCTGGTAATATAATAGACCTGATACTGTTTTTTATTCTTTTTATATCAAAGTATACGTTACTGAATGTAGCCTAACATTACTTGTATATACAATTCTGTATTGCTCATATTAAAATAATGACTATGGCTTAACTTCAACCTCAATTACCATATTTGTAGATAACACAAATGCTACAGGGAGTTCTTTCAGTTATGATTACAACATTGTAGTGTGGATTATAAAAATTTGCTTATAAGACAGTAATGTAAAGTGCTTATAACACTATCATCTATGATAGCACTATGGAAGTATTGGATATTGTAGTAATTATGAGGCAAATATTTGATTATAAAAGAATGATCACAGTAAATTCTTACTTGGATGAAGTTCAGTTGAACTAAGGTTTGTAATGAACAGGAAAAACAATGTGTGTTATGCTGAGCAAACAAGAGAGGAAAAAGTAGGTTTCAAATTTTCAAAATGAGTAACCTAATGTGAAGGATATAAGAACCAGTTGTTGAGTTGAGGGAAGCTTGCAGGCCTAAGGAAGACAGACAAAAATCTATCCATTAGAGATAAACTGGCAGTCTATTACATTGTGTAAATCTCCCTAAGCCTCACTTCAGGTTATGGGATTTACTGCACATATCTTGACAAGGGAAACATATATGTGCATCATTCTTAGTCTATGTTTTTTGTAGCTTAAATTCAAATGTCTCAAGATATAGGGTATAGTTTGTCTTGTTCAATTAAAGGCCTTTGTCTCCTGCATGTTAACCATAAACCATAATGCTAATAAAGTCCAGATCACTTTGTGGTTCTGAAAATAACTCCCTCCCTTACATCTACCTCACTCTCAACCAATTCTTTTTGTTATCATGGTTTTCATTTGCAAAGGGAAGAACCTAAATAAAAGAAAATAATGTGATAAAATATTATTGCCTATTCTCAAACAAAAAGTTCAAAGGTTCAGATACAACTGTTGTCTAGTTTGTCAATGATCTTACATCTCAGGAGATAAATTAGTAGTGTAAGCATCTGCCTGACAAGCTCAAGAACCCAAGCTCAGTCCCCAGTACTGCATGCTATGATGGCCCTAGAACTCTAGGTGCACTGTGCTGGCCCTGAAGCCAGGCACAGTGGTGCATGCCTACAATCCCAGTGCTGGGGCAGCTGAAACAAGACTACAAGTCTGAGCTTCACAGCGAAATCCTGTACCATATAAATATTTTTTTAATTTAATTTTAAAAAATAAACAATGAATTTATTAATATTTTTGTTTTCCTTTTTATTTATCAATTCTTTATTCTTCATTAGAAGGATTTAATAAGTTTCTACTTAAAGCTACAATAGATAGCTAATGCCTTTTTTCAATTTCCATAAAATTCAAGCTTCTCATATCAAAAAGAAAAATAAACTTTTGAGGCAATTCCTACTAATCCATGTAAGACAGTTTTGGTAGGTTCTTGCAGTCACATGCCCCATATTTTTCCATTTCTACCCCACACTACTGGGACACCACTGTGTCTTATACCGGATGCTATTAAGTTACTTATGGAAGCAAAGTATGGACTTTTTAATCTATAGAATTATTTTCCTACATCCTCTCGCTATTAACACTATTTTATGATTTGCAAAATGACAGGTCCTTAGCAGGCCCTTCTATTAAGAAAGCAGAATTACAAAACATTTTTTTAATGTGTTTAAGAGGTAATTTTTACATTTAGGGATATGAGATAATGACAGTGGAGGGAAAACACACAAAACCCAAAATATTGCAAACAAATACACAAAGCAAAGTAATTTAGCACATTGATTCAGATTTTTTCTAAGAGTTTTTGGTTTATGTGTTATGATTTTCTATATTCGACCTCTGTCACCTTAGAAAGAGAGAAACTTTCTAGAAATGAGCCAGTGAATACAAAGGAAAGATATGTAAGCTGGGAAGGAAGGGCAGCAAATGCTCTCAGTTACAAATGTATATTTGCATCAAAGTTTTCTTAATCACACAAGCATATAACTAGAATGGTATTTACACATCTATTTATTTTGGCTGACATTTTGATAGCACACATTTAATCATCTCAAATTTCCATTCTTGTCTTCAATGTTTTAGATTTTTGGCTTTCAGTTAAAAATGTGTTTATCAAAAAACTTTCTTTCACTACAAAGAAAGTGGTAGAAGGGATAAATTCAAAACTAAAAAGACATATATACTTTCATCTTCTTCAATTATTCTTTTTTAAATTTGCATATTTGGTACAGGGTCTCACTACAAAGTTCAGACTCATAGTGATCCTCTTGCTTTCAGCCTCGCTAGCACTGGGATTACAGGTTTGGGACACCACATCCAGATTTGGTGGGAGGCTCAGGGTGCCCAGGGTTGGGGCTGGCATGGTAGGCAGTATTGGGGATCAAAACCCAACCCCTGTGCTTGCCTAAGTGGGTGCTATCTCACTGGCCTTTCTCCAATTATTCTTACGAGCGTTTTTCTATTGTTTTCAAAAATGCCTGCACATAGTAGATGTTAAAAATGCATCAGCTGAACAAGAGCAAATGACAATATCATCCACTGGTATAAATCTACTGATAATATCTGACACTTGGTATATTCTCAAATGTGATATTTGCATCCTAAACCCACATAAATATCCTGAGTGCAATTACTGCCACTCATTGGTATCCTGGTGTGGTTTTCTATGAGGATAGTTCCAGAAGCACATTGCTCAGCTTGCCCTTTAATGTCAGGTAAATCACAGTATAACTGAGAAAATAGCTTAGATCAAAGAAAGCCAAAACATTCAAGTCAATTAATTCATGAACTTCAATAGCCAGTGGATGGTGAGTCTCTAATTTATTTTAAAATGTGACAGTTGAAGCAAAAGGATGTTGCTTTAGAAAGTTGTACGTGTGAAGCATTCACTGAAAGGAGCAGATTTTGACTGAAGTTTCAATTCTAGAAGACTTTTAAAAACTCCATTCAATAGCATTAGGAAGATAAATGAACAAAGAAATATAAGTGAAAGAGAAATATAGATTAGGAAAAAAATCTGATAAAGTAGAATTATTAAGCTTCATTGTTATAGTATTTTTAGATTCTATTTTATGTGTATTAGGGTAGACAAGAAGTTATATTATTCATCAAAATTGAAAGGGATTGAATTAAAATTAATAAGGCATAATGTCCCTTATTGGGTTCATGCTTTAGAAGTTTAATTCAACAGCAATTGAATGGACATTTTCTATAAATAAAGAGAGTTACTGTTCCAACCCACATATTAAGGGTCACTGCAGTGCTATAAATTTTCTGTTCTGTGCTTTATAAGGAAAGTTTAAGACAAGGGCTGTAGTACTTTAATGATTTCTCATGTAATAATGATATTGACTGTCCACTTTAAATATAAATGTAAATGATGCATGCCTGGAATTTTAAATTTTATCTTTAAAATATGGGTGAATATTATTATTAGAATTTTGAACTTTAAAATTAACAGTATGCATAGTAACTTAGTCTCATTACAACAGACTTCTGAGGTAACGCGGCTTGGCTTATAAAGAGAAAAGCTTTTAGTTTTAGAACTCTGAGTGCCTCGGTGAATGGCCCTTTAGCTTCTGGTGCTGTGGGGCGGGGTGCATTCTTCTAGCATATATGCTGGGCAAGATCAAGGTCCAGAGTTCATTCCCCAATACCACATGCTGTGCGGCACGAAAACTGGGTGTGCTGGTGCATGCCTGTAACCGCAGTGCTGGGAAGGTTGAGACAGGAGGATTACTATGAGTCCGAACTGCTAAAAAGTTTGGGAGATATATACAAGGTATGGAAGGTAGGCTTAGCAATTATTAATATGAGGGTATAAGGGCCAGGGAGATAGCTCAGTGGAATAAGTGCTTACTTAGCAAGCCCAGGGTACTGAGTTCAATCTCCATTACCACCAAAAAAACAAAACAAAAAAACCAAAAAAACAGATATATAATGGTTAAAGTCATAATATACTCAGTCAGACTACGTCAGATTCATGGTCCCCCACTTACTAGCACAATGACTGTCGGCAAAAATAATCTACTTGCCTTATTCTTAGTTTCCGTTTCTATAAGGATAATAAAAAATGTATGCTCTAGGAAGATTCTGAGAAGGCAGAATAAAACTGTTTTCTCTGTTATATAAATAACTTATGAATATGATATATAGATATCTGTTATATACAACTGTTTTATATATATTATAGCATATTTATATAACAGTTATATACATGATGTAGGTTATATATACTATATCCTAGAACATATTAAGCATTTATTCATAACATATCCTAACTCATTATGCAAACATTTACACTATAACATGTGAATGTATTGCTCACGTTCAGCACATATTTAAGTAGCAAAGATTTGGGAAATTTTTTCACTCGAGTTTTTGACTCTCCACTTCTGGGGTGTCCCAGGTTGTTACTATATACAATCAATTACTATGCTATAAAATCACTTTAGATAGATAGATAGATAGACATATAATAGATAGATAGGTAGATAGATAGATAGATAGATAGATAGATAGATAGATAGATAGATCAACAGACAGAGAGAGAGAGAGACTGAGAGACAGAGACAGAGATAGAGACAGACAGAGACAATGAGACAGATAGAAAGAGACTGAAACAGTTTTTTTGCTCCATTCCATCCTATGGGTATCTGATAAACACAAGGTCATGTGAGTAGAGATTCCTATTGCCTCCTCCATGTGAAAAGCATGGAACTGGCCTCCTCAGTTTAATGGGACAACTGGTTATATAAAGACATCTTTTCTAAAAATAGGTTTTTGAAGAACACTGATACTACGACACACATAGAATTAATATCTTGTTTATTCTGTCAGGGAATTCTGTGTTAACTCTATTTCCATGGCCTTGCTTTACACAGAGGATTTTATGACTTGGTGTTTATGTTGTATATAACCTTTAAAAATA
>NDGM011064824.1:0-11329 GCA_002564305.1 Octomys mimax
AAAGGCTCAAGTCAACAACTTCTGACATTTCCAGTCCTATGGATAACCCACTACTATTATGGATTACTCGACTATATTGGAATATTTTGCTGAATTCACATACTTACAGTACTTAAATGGCAATGGAATATCCATCTCTGGCAAAGCTAAACAAAAAAGGTGATATAAATAAAGGACCATTTTGTATCTGTACATACAAAATAGGACAGATATACAACTACTTTCTCTTAATCCAATGAGGAGAAAGATTTGTACTAATAGTGTTCAGATGGGATAGCATGTCTTCATCTTTTACTATGAATAAGCACTACGAAGACAACAACATGCAATGTATTAATTATTGTAACTGTCCTACTGACCTGTTTTGGAACTGCCTCATTGCTATTTGTTTCTCAATAAAATTAATTAAAAAAAGAAAATAAAAAGACACTGGCTGAGAGAAATCTGGTCACAAATCCGTGGGAGAGCTGAAGTAGTGCATTGCTGTATCTTAGGCCCGCTCCTAAGAAAGCGCCTCCCACAGAGGACTTCCTTGATAGGACAGGATGACTTGACCTGCATAATCTTTCAAGGTCAGTGAGGTCTCAGGACATAGGAGAACCTGTACTGTAACGTCATGTAACTCAGTTGTGTCCCAAATTTACTGATCAAGGAGATTATGGGGCCACAGAGGAAAGTGACTGATGGTGTAGCTAGCCTCTGGGTCATCAGAAGACACTTTCTTTATAGTTTCCTAAAGCAATACAAATAATATTATTCTTGATTTTAGACCCTTTCCAACCTAGCCACTCCTAACCACCTTTAGTCTTCTGTTATTTTCCTTACCAAGGTGTGATTTTTAAATGAAGAGAAAGCCATCCATTAGTGTCTCCTAGTTCGGATCAAAGGGAGCAGAAATTAATCATTCGTGGTACGTTAATGGCAGCACTGGGTGCTGTGGACAGGATGATCAGTTGCGTGGACACAGAAGGACCGCTGAAGACTTTGGGGCTCTGGGTCAATGAGCTTCAGTTATTTCTTGTTTCTTTCTTGATGAGTTCCTATTTAAGTACTTAAACATGAACCTGAACAAAGATAAAAATACTAATTGTTAAAAGGCGAGAACTTATTCTGGATGTGAATTGAATGTAGTGGGGAGGTGGGGAGGTACACTGGGGGCAGTGTGTCAGATGCAGCAAGTTCTACCCGAGTTCTACCGATGGGTATTTGAGCTGGTGCAGTTAATTCTTTTGACTTCAGCTTCTCCATCTGTAAAATGAAAATAATAGCATCTATTCTGCACAAGTGAAGGTGAGACGAGATAGTCCTGTTGGTGCACCAGGAAAACAATGTGTCTACAGTACGCGTAAGAGCTGGTTTCTTCCATAGCAAAAGTGGGCGTGAGAATGGCAGGATGAAACATTTAGAATGCACAGATTCAATAGCCAGTTACATTGTGAATTTATTGCTAAAAAAAGTGGCTTGTATAAATTAGAAGCCAGTAATAAAAAAATGGACAATAATTGTGAAATATTGCTTCATTCCTTGTGGGAAAGCCAAATAAAGGGACAAGAGAAGAAGTCTTAAGCACAGGCCCTTCGCACGCAGTCCTGCTGGGCTTTCCTTCTCCTGTGGAAGGCCAGTCCTTAGGCAAACTGGCCCCACTGGAAGCACTTGGCTCACCATTAGTAGGAATACCTCTCTCCTGCACCACACCCTTCCAGTGAACTGGACAGAAGAAACAGTACTCTCGGTACGCAGACCACCCAGTTTGCTATCGTTTTCGCACATCTCTAAATAAAAGAAGAGGACACAAAAGGATGCTTTCTGGAGTGAATTGATGGAGGTTCGTCCTGAACTGTTGGGGCTGGAGGGCTCCCAGTGCATGGTAATACTGCCCCCGTGTGGTCAAATGTAGAAAATTTGTTTTAAATCTCAACACAGAATGGAAACAAGGAGTTTGTTTAGCTGTTCTTGTTTCACAGGCAAAAACGCCCCGGCTGTGTAGACAGCACGCCTAAGTGTTGCACACGCAGGCTGCGTGTACTTGATTGGGGGCTATTAACACTATCACTAGTATGACGTTAGTATTCCATTCTTGGTACTTTGGGGTTTTGTTCTGGGAAGTAAAGGCGAAATTCTCCACGTCTACGTTCTTCATAGAGCAGGGGAGACAGTGTAAAGTGTGCTTTAAGTGGTTTGTGATTCTAGTTGGGAACAGTGTCATGAACTTTGTAGGAGCAAAATGGGGCTTTCTGCCCCCTTGGTGCCGCCACACTTTAGGGATATGGCCTGAAGTGAGTTTTTACATCCCCTGGCTTCATAGCTTATTGCTGCGAAGAAGTGGTGTGAATAGTACCCAGCAGACCCAGGTGCAGTATCAATTACTTGCTGTCTGATTGCTTTCTTGGACTATAAAATGCTGCATCGATCTTAGTGTGCATCATTTAACTATTCAATTTATGAAAGAGTTAAGAATGACGCTGGCCTAAGTTGGGAGATCTGTGCTCTGATTTCAGCCTTCTCTCTGATAAAATGGGACAAGTCAGATCCGAAAGCATCCATCTTCTTGTCTCTTATATATAGATAGTGATCTCACTTTGCTTATCTTGTGGATGTTACTGTCATGAGTGGGAGAGGAAGGGAGAGAGGAATTTAAACTGAATGTCGGGCATTTTTGCATGCCTAGATCTTATTCTTTTCCATTCATTCCAGTAATAAGTAATTCTTTCCTCTTATTAACTAGTAATAGGGTCATTCACAGATCATGGATTCACTTCAGAGTAAATAATTCCTACAAATTCATGCCTCATTTACTATAAATTATAACAGAACCGTGAGTGAGAGTCACCCGGAGCCCTGGAGCGTGCGGAGTGGAACGCCGTTCGCTGGAGTGTACAACACCCGCTTCTTTGTTCCGGTGGCAGGTGGGATAAACGCTCTACCTGCCGATCCTGTTGGCGCTGCTATGCCCTATCCACGTGCATTTTCTGAATAACTGAGTTTAAAAGAGTGAATAATTTACAAGGAATAGTTCCCATCCCCCCTTTAACATTCGAAAGAAGGCATGTTCTAGTTTTTCCATAAAAAGCATGTTTCACATCAGGAATGCAATTCTTTTCAGACTGGCATTTGCAGAGGTCGCGTTACCCCGACCAGCAATCTCTCCATGAAATCTGATGAGCGCTGAGCTGCTTCTGCCCACCTTGCACTCAGCTCCTGGCCCCCCGGGGCAGGCCGGTGTGACCTGCGGGGGAGGGACTGTTTCCTGTCAGCAGAGAACAGCCTGGTTTTAGGGGCATGGTGAAGACAACCAGACCCACGCGTACACAGACAAACACCACACACACACACACACACACACACACACACACACAAAACTTCTGGAGACTACACAGAGGATTTAAAAGAGATTAACAACTCTGGGATGAAAACCCGAGTGCGTAGTTCCGGAAGGCCTAGAGAGCTTTTCTTTCCACTTTTCAGATTTAATGATGTTTTCCTTGCTATGAACTTGTGCGTACCTAGCATTACTGTACAAAAAATACAGCACTTAGATCTTTTAAAAATGCTGTTTGCACAGGTAATATAAAGCACCCCAAGATATCTTAAATGGAAAAGGAAATCATAAAATAATATCTATGCAAATGTAAAACTGTGTCGTTTATATATGTATTTATTTGTACATGTATATGAAAGTTTGTGTAGCCATGTAATTGAAATCTATCTGTGGACCAGCCCTTCTTGTTTTAACACGGAGTCTCACTAAGCCCTAAGTCATCTAGGGTGGTAACTTGGGTTCTAGTCATGCCATCTCATGTCTGGCCAGATACGTACTATAATTTTTTTCTCCTGTATTCTCAACGTTAGATTGCATTTTTATAGTAAATGTGATTTGTGTCTTGCTTGTATAATTGAAAAGGTAAATTTGTTTAGGCTGGTGGGTTTAACTGACTATTCTGTGGTTGATGATACCTGCCCACTTGTCCTGGGGTGTCTCTTTGGTCTCTGCCCAGGGCTCAGCCCAGGACGCTGAAGTTATAGTGGATGTCCCTGTGGTTCCCTGTCTCACTGGCGCTGATAAGGGTCTTTGTTGAGCCTCCTTTGGGGTCTACCTCCTTTGTTACCTGGAAACAAGCCATGTTGCCTCTTAGGTGCTTAGTAATCATTCGACCCAAGCAAAACATATGCTGTGGACACACAAGCCCTGCATTTAAGAGCCTATTTCTGTGTGGTTTCTGATCTATAATAGATGTCTTAAGTCAATGTTTGTTAAATGGGTGGATGAGTGAAAGAAAAGACACAAAGAAATAAGGAAGGAAAAGAGGGAAGGAGGAACATACGAGATGTGATCAAGTATTTAAAACTTATTACAGTAAAAAATACATTGTCATTAATCACCCTCAAAATAACCCATTTCACCTTACACACACTTATTCCACTTTCTGGAGCAGTTCTGAAAGTTGTCTTTTGTGTCTTTATAAAACATGGTCAAAAGGACAGTGAATGCTGTTGCCAGTACTGCCCAGTGGGAAGACAGGCTCTTAAATACGTTGCAGCGCATCCTCATCCGCCTCGCTCTCTGCATATGGCATTGTGCCACCTCTGGCTGTGTCCTGACATCAAAGTGACTATGAAAGAGAAACATTTCCAATAGATTCGAGACATGACATAGCCACAACAGTGCAGCTAAAGATGCTCATGAGAGGACTTCCAAAGGGCTGGTCAAATAGCTCAGCGTATTAAAGTTCCTGCTTAGGCAGACACAGGGGGCAGGAGTTCGATCCCCTGGCCTGCCTTACCGGCTTGGGTGCCGGGGAGATGCAGTTGACCCTGGGTGTGGTGGTGCACGCCTGTAATCCCGGCTCTTGGGGGGCTGTAAACAGGAGGATCACTATGAGTTCAATCTACGCAGTGAGACCCTGTACACCTTGTCCTAAAAATACAAGAAAAAAGAGAGAGAGAGAGAGAGAGAGAGAGAGAGAGAGAGAGAGAAGACTTCCAGAACTGCTTTAAAAAATGTCAAGAATGATGAGATAAGTGCAGTAATGGTGTGTGTGAGGCGGGTATTTTATTGCAATGATTTTTAAAAACTTTGAGTATTCACTTTACGCAAAGGTTTTGATCATGCCTCATATATATCAGAGATAGATCAATTGCAGCTTAAATGGACAGCAAATATATACTAAGCTTTACGTAGTTTTGTCTGAGGAGAAATGAGAGACAAATGACAAATTCTGGTCGTTGTCAAATCTCATGTCATCTGGGGACGACTATTTTTGGCAGGTTTTGGTAAGAAGTCATTATAATCTCCTTCATATATATAAGAGAAAACAACCAGAAGGTATAGATTAAACAATATTTGTTGTGATACAAAATTTAAAACTATGTACAGAAATAAATGAAAGAAGAGTTGGGTAGGTCCCAATATTAAAAAAAAAAAAAACCCACAAGACTTTATAGAAGTAGGTATGAAACTGACGTAAAGAAATACTGCATTTTACTGGAAGGGAACACTTGAGAGTGACAGGCTAATTATCTACAAGCAGGTTTTTTATATTTAATACAATTGAGTCAAGGACTGAAAGGCTGTCTTTGTTCTTCCCTTCTGTCCTGCTTTTCTTCTCCTTTTCTTTTTATGTATTTAGCACAGGATCTACAGAGTGTCACTATGTAGATCCGACTCTAGTGATTTTCCTGTTTTCAGCCTCCCAAGCGCTGGGATTATAGGCGCGGGCCACCATGCCCAGTCTCAATGGCTTTCTCAGTGTGCCGTGGGGGCAGGGCCAGCACGGCTCTCCAGGGAGCGAACTCAGGTCACTGCTCTTTGCCTAAGCAGGAGCTTTAGTCAGCTGAACCGTCTGGCTGGGACTGTCCTTATTTTCTTCCCCTCGCTTAGTCATGTTGGTGTTTTTCTGCTTGCAGAGCTCCGAGCTATCCACACACTGGCAGATTTTAGATCTGCTGTTCTTAGCACTGGAATTCTCTTCCAGATCTCCCCATGGCTACTTCTTCCTGAAGGTCTGGGCCCAAATATCAATATCTTCAAGAAATCCCTGAAATTCTCCACTTGAAATAACTTCTAAGTTAGTTTCTACTTTCTTCCCTTTGCAGCATTCGTCATAATCTGAAAATCCTCTGCACATGCACAGGTGTGTTAGCTGTGTCCCCTGGGGAACTGTTAGGTGCACAGAATTAGTGATGTCCTTTGACTTATTTCCACTGAGTCCTTGGACTGTAATGTTTTGCAGAGAAACCACTTGGGTAACTGGTGTATTTCATTCAGATGTTTTCTTTGAAACATGATCTGGATTCACTAGACAGTTTCTAACTATTGTTAACCTTATATTAAACTGTTTTCTGTGTTTTGATTGAGTGTTATTGTCATCTCCACCACTTTTCATTTCTTTTGAGTATCTTTTTTAGATTTAATTTCTTTAGGGAAATGTTTGGCTCAAAGCAAAATTGAGTAGAGTCCTGTGTGTCCATCCCTGGTACATCTGTAGCCTGCCCCGTGGTCATTACCTTCCACCAAATGGTTGCAGTTGCTCAACTTACGTTACAGGATCATTATTACCCAGAGGCTATAGCTACCAAAGATTCACTCTTGCTATACACTCTACAAAGCTGGATAAATAGTCACTCTTATGGTGTTATGAAGAATGTTTACACTGCATCTCTCCCACTCTCTACTTAGGCAAGGTGCCTTTTTTCTGAACTTTCATTTCCTCATCTGTAGAATTGGGGAATAATAAGAGTATCAATCTCATAAGCTTCTTGTAGATAATAATGAATTAATAGATAATGATGAAGTATTATCTGGACCGTATCCAGCTTTCAGTGAATGTTGGTTATTATTTTTGGTTATTACTGTATTATTATACAATATGATAGGCATACATACCTAAGCGTCCACCATAGATGCTCCTGTATATTAAATGAATAGCCAGTTTCTGTTAGGGTCCTCTAAAATAATTTGTTCCTAAGTCAAAGCAACCCTACAAAGGCTAAATGTGAATTATTAGTGATAAGCTTTGATTTGTGTGATATTTTTCTGTAGCTACAAGAAGATGCCCAAGATAATCAGCTTCTAAAGCCCATGGGTATATTTTGGCTAGCAGTTTGGGAGTTCCAGTCCGTGACCATGTGTCTGCTTTGCTTTGGGTCTGTGGTGCAGTGATAAACCATGGTAAGGAAACGTACTGTGCAGGAAGAAAAACCACTTACCTCTCCATTAGCCAGGGACCAAAGGCAAAAACAGGAAGACACCAGGGCCCCAGAATCCCGAGAGTGCACTCCAGCCCTCATCAGCTGCGGGTCGCCCACTCACTGGGCCTCTTTCTCAATGTTTCCCTCCACTTCTCGCCAGTTTTCCAGTCATGCCAGCCTGGAGCCTGACCCTTCGTTTAGCCCAGACCCTTTGCGGAGCCCTTCTCTAAACCACAGCAATGCATAAAACAACTGTGCACATTGATGCCATTGCTCATTGTGTTACCATCTGGACAGGGAATAATTGTAATCTCATCAACTACTGTTAATCCTCTTCTTTCTTGACTTCAGTTTAAGGACTTGACCTTTAGCTTCTCAGACTGCATTTGTAAGGCAAGCATGATTGTTGATGCAACTCTGATGACGGATGGGCTGATCTTGCTCAGGCGTATCACTGTTCCTCTTGAGTAAGCCAGAATTGAATGAGTATCTACCATGTGCCAGGCCTTTCCGATGATAGGAATCACACAGGAAGCATGGAAGACAAGGCTCGTGCCCTCTTGTAACTTACATTTACCCCCTTAACAAAATGCATTGTGGAAAAGAAATCTGACAGGAAGACTTCATGGGTGTGCAGATGGGGCTTTGTTTCCTTAAGGACTCTGCAGCCCCCTGCACACCAGGGTGGCTTCCTGTAGGAGAACTCTGCCTATTTCACCCTTGCTTTCAGCATTAGATATGGGTGAGCCACGTGCTAAGTGGTTTGACATTTCAGCTTGATTTAAGCCAATTGACATTGACAGATTCATGTCAAAGTGCATTAATTCTTAATCAGAAATGATGTCCCCATGGACTGATGCGCGCATTTAGCATTAATTGGCGGAAGCTGCTTGCAAGCCTTCTGTGGGAAGCAATGGTCAGAAAGCAAGGCTCAAACAGTTTAAGGAAAAAGGGTAGTTTTAAAACAACCACATCCAAAGTGACTTCTCATTCTTGTGGAAACTGTATTCTATTCATTGAATATTCATGTCTTCATTCAAATAGAGTCAAAAGAATTCTACTACGTTTAACGAGTACACTGCAGATACAAATGCACTGCATTCTTATGGGATTTATAATTTGATGGTGAAATTATGCAAAGCAACAAATGATTAGCATCCGATATAATGACCTTTCTCGTAACAGCTGTGTGAAAGCTTTTCATGAAACAGTTCAGAATTTTTGCATATAGGAAATAGCAGTAGGTATTCCTGCGTATTGGGGAAACCTGTATTTTTTTTCTATTAGGAATTCTAAATCTTTTCAAGGGCTTTTACTCTCAACATATATTCAAGAACACTCTCCCATTGTACAAGGCATACACACACACACACACACACACGCCACCACCACCACCAAGAATGGAGATTTCATGAGCAAAAGCGTCTACACAAAGGGCGTAAGGCAGGCAGGGCAGGCTGAGGGTGGGAAGATCAGCTCAAACCATACTTTTCCATTCCCAGGTTGCAAACGAGGGAGCCATCACCTGCCCTTCTCCACATCTGCCCAGTCATTAATTTCTGTCAATTTCTGTCTCTGTTAGATCTCTTTCTGATACAGAAACATCTTTTTGGTCTATGTTAGTTGGTCTGGGATGCAACTTTTTACCTGCACCTTGGAATCAGAATCCCTCGGGCTGGGGAGATAGCTCAGTAGAACAAGTGCTTGCCTGGCAAGCACCAGGTCCTGAGTTCAATCCCTGGTACCCCCCACAAAAAAAAGAAAAAAAGAAGAAAGGAAAAAGAATTAGAATCCCTCAAGTGTCTCTAATGGGTGGCAACAGCGGAGAACCATAGGCTTGCAAATACATCTGAATGATGGAGTGAAACTATCAAAGATAAAGCCAGGCAGCAAAGTAGCAATAACAGATTTTACTTAGCAATACCTGCTGCAAAAAGGAAAAGAATCCAGGCTGAATTGATTTTTTTTATTTTTAAAGGAATAAAAATAATAAAAAATGGTACAGAGTTTCAAAACAAGATGATATGATGAGCAATTAATCATGGTTATTATATTGCTTATTGTTATCTTCAAAGTTGCTCAGATTACCAGATACATAGACATTCAAAATGGATCAAACTAAAAACACTAATCATTCCTTTCAGTGAACTAATAGAAATTAGTCATGATTTTTGCAGCAATGACTTGGAATTTTAAAGGCAAATAGGGGAGAAGTGAGGTGGGAGATTAGGGTGCGGCAAGGAGGTGGGACAGAGGGTGTGATTTGTCAATCAAGGACAGCAGGAAAGGAGGCTGGACAATGGGATGTGACCTGTCAGTCACTTTCAAATTACAGCCAGGATCCACTACCAGAAGAGACTAGGAAGGAAGGTGTCTGTGGCCTTCACGGTCCCTACTGTCCTCTTGTTCTTGCAGTGCTCAATCTGCCTCTGGAGCATGTCTTTGCTTTTCATACTTTTCCTTTGTTCTCCACTGTGTTTATTCACATCTTCTCCTTCTTTTTCTTTTACTTTAAAGAAACCTCGCATTTTCAAGTTAAGTAATTGTCTCATTCAGTTCTTTGAATGGGCAACAAGAGTCTGGAACAACAGGACACCACATTGTCTGGCAACAGGAGGAGAAGGAATGTCAAAGCATTATGAAAGGGAACCATTAGACAAGGAGGGAATAAAGAAAATTGGGCTTGTAGGTTTCCTAAGTGGTGCATAGAGAAGTCAGACTCACTTTCTAGTGAACATGGCGAGATAAGTTACAGACTCACATGTTGCTCAAATAAACAATACATTCTTTTGGGAATCTTGAGTTTTCTCAGATAAACACTTCAACTAGAGCCACACCCTAGATATGCAGTACTGTGTAGTTGAAAACTCTTACCATTTTTTCAAGTCTTTCTGGTAAGTCATGGGAACCAGTCCAGAAAATGTTTGGAAGAGCCTGGCTAGAGTTTGGATAAGGAGAGAATCTTTAACAAGATTTAGGCAGTGGTATTTGGCTCAAATTTCTCACAGTATTCACACTAAACTGTGCCAGAAATGGAGAAACACTTGTATAGCTGTGTAGTGCAGGATCTCGAGGTTCTGCTATCCTGAGGCACAGGATTTCTGCAAAGCTCCTCATGATGCTGAAACTTCTCCCTGCACACTACATTGTCAGCCACACAGGACAGTCCTGCAAGAGCAATGGCCCTTGTGCGTTCACCCTGCTCCTCTTGCTCTTGTGATGTGACAAAGCCAGCCCAATCATTCCAAAACACATAGTAAGAATATCCTTAATATCTTTTATCTATTAGGCTGCCCACAATGATGTTCCAAACTTCAAATGATAGCTTAAAAGTGTCCTTAAATTTATAATCATTCCTAACTCATCAGTTTGAATGCTATCTGTTTGGACCAGTCTAGCCATGCCTAAATGATTACAGACTGATATTAGTAAAATGCTCTTCCTGCCTTCTGTGGCTTGTCCATATTGTCCCTTCTGTTGGAAAATTCTTTCTCATAGCCTGGAAAATCTACTTGTTTCCACTTATATGCCACATCTGATTTCTTCACTCTGATGGTTAGAAAAGTTTTCAGTATGATGTCACAGTTCCTCATAATTAACTGTTATACTTTTCTGTTTATTTATCTCTCAACCATGAAGGATGTATCTTTTATTCTCACTTCCTAGTAAGATACCTAACACACATATAGGATAAATATTATGTGGATTAGCAGGTATAATACTAGGGCTGGAAAGATACCTTAGCGGTCTAAGCATCTGCCTGGCAAGCACAAGGACCCGGTTCTACCCCAGTACCACATGCTTTGCTGTTTCTGAGCTGTGCCGGCCCTGCACTGAGAAGGCCACCAAAATCGGCATGGTGGCACATGCCTTTAATCCCAGTACTGAGGAGGCTGAGACAGGATGATCACTAGGAGTTTGAGCTGTGTAGAGAGGCACTGTACCAAAGAAATGAATGATAAATAAATAATTTTAAAAATAAATTATATTGGATATTAGATTTTTCATGTCCATTAAGATTTGTTTTATATAGTTGGGTGCTCCCGGGTTTGGTGCATGCATATTTATAAGTGTTACCTCTTCCTCTTGAATTTTTCCCCTAACCAATATGTAGTGGCCTTCTTTATTTCACTTGATCATT
>NDGM011064825.1:0-16669 GCA_002564305.1 Octomys mimax
ATGTAGTTGCCTACTAGGCAAATATGTGTTGACCTATATTTGGTCTTCTTGGATTTTTCAACATAATTTGTTTCATGTAAGTACTGTAAACAATCCTAGGGTGCCCTACCCACCCCCATATGAGCCATTCCACTCTGCATCCAAATATTCATTTAACATTTTTAATTGCTTTGAGACTATGTGCTGCAGATTGCTGCTAATTAACAGCACCTTAAGACCTTCTCTTCTTAGTTCCCTGCACTATATTACCATCAAGGATGAGATTTCTATTTCTAGTTATTATAACATGTCTGTCACCATAAAACCTAAACACATCAATCAAAGATATAGGGCATTTCTCTGATATACAAAATAGAACAAGCATATCTAAATCTAAATTTGGAGAATCTAAAAATATTCATGCTCTCTATTATGAACATAACTATTTCACATAGCCCTCTATATGATTTTAATCCTTTTCAACCTAATGTTTAATTTAATCTTTTAATTATCCTCATATTGCTCATTTTCACTGTTTGCATAACTAAGGTTGAATCACATCATTACTGCAATTTCTTAAACTAAGACCTATATAATTAATTAGCATTTGACTCTGAGAGCATATAAATAGAAATACCTAAAAGGGACAAACTAATCTAGATGTCAGCAATAGAGGCACTAAGTGCCATGCACAGCGCCTTGTACCTACCCAACACTCTCCTTCTAGTCGCTCCTCACCATTTAGCTGCTTTACCTAGAAGTGTCCTTAGTGCATTGGTGAGACTGGACCTTAGGTCATCACAAACACAGTTATTGTCTTCTGCCACACACATGCATCTCTCAGTCTAGGAACCCACCAAGGGCAGAGCTAATCCTTTGGGCCTTAGATACTTTCTGTCCAGATTGCCATTTGTGAGCCTCAACGAGGCCCAGCTGCATTCCCTCCAGAGTTCTCCTCTGCACCAGGCTCTGTGGAAGACTCCAACCAGAACAAGACACTTGCTGCCCTCTGGAAATCCACAGTTCTCTGAGTACAGCGGGGAGAATAAATGAAGAACTTCAATGCAAGGCTATAAGAAGCATGCCAAATACAAATGCAGTTACCACTCCATCTAAGAAAGGCATGATTTATAATGATGAGAAAGATCCAGAAATCTTTCTTGGACAAGACAACCTCTGAGGTAAACTTAAAACAGGTAAATAGGACTTCTGAGGATTCTAAGTGAGCAAAGACCACACCAAGGGGAACACTGATGCCAGATCCTATGATGATCCCATGTGGTTGATCCTTGTTCCCCTTTACATACATCTGTGACCAGCCAGGCCTAAGACTGACACATCAAAAGTCTGTTGTGCCTCAGTAGACTTCTGTCCAAACTAAGACCCTCTTCTGGTTGTTTAGCTCAATAGTCAGACTGATGTTTTGGCAGGAAGGTCATCAAAGTTTTCCTCAAAGTAGACAATTTTGTTTCTAAAGATTTCAAATTTTGTCAATAAATTTTGATTTCTTCTTCTGTATTTGTTAACCAGATTAATCTTATGTTTCGCCTGCTAAAAGTTATAACGATAATGTGGGCCTGCCTGATAGCTCAACAGACTAAAGCGCCTGCTTAGGCAGAGTGCAGTGGCCAGGGTTTGATCCACCGCCGGGGTGCTCTGACACAGCAATTGAGACTGGACATGGTTGCATGCGCTGGTAATCCCAGCTCATGGGAGACTGAAAACAGGAGAATCACTATGAGTCTGATCTACGTAGTGAGCCCCTGTAGACTCTGTAGACCCTGTCCTAAATACACAAAAATAAATAAAAATTTTAAAAAGTTATAATGATAAGCCGTTTTCATCTCTTTTTGGTCTTTCATCTTCAGAACCACCAGCTACTAGTCACAGGAGTTTGTAGCTACAGTACATTGTTTTGTTTCTACCAATTGTGGCCCTTCACTGCTTGGCCATAGAAATTGCCTTGCACAACTAGGAGTGGCAGTGGCATGTGCTACATTCTTTGGAAAAAAGCTTTAGAAATTATTATATGGTTCTACCATTATTTGTGTTTCTTTGCTCTACAAATCTACCTATTCCAGGAAAGTCATGGATTCTTCATCCTGGAGCCATTGAATGAGGGTGAAAAAGTAGTCAGTTAGCATGCAGTGTCAGTGCAACACAAACACATTTTGCAAGCCACTACGATTTCGGAGGTCATTTAGACAGCAGCATAGTCTCATGAAAGCTGGCTAGTACAGTACTCCATCAGATAGAAGTGAGTCTGAGAGTAATTTTTACTCATTTTTTAATATTTGTCTTTCTATTCAAAGTATAAATCTATGCTTCTGGCCTGTGAAGAAACTAAACAGTATAAGACAATGTACAGTACTTCTGTTCAACCTGAAAATTGTCTGAGAAGTCCTGGCCCTACCTAACATTCTCCCAACCTTATAGCATAGTGAGGAAGCCCCCATGTTCACAAAAACTTCACTTCTTTTAAGAAGACATGGCCCACAGTTCTCTTTACTTCTCTAATACAGTTATGTCAGGGAACCTTACTGCTTCAGGACCAAAATAACTTGTACTGAAGTTGGAATGTTCAAGATCATCACATGGTTCATTCCTAAGCCTACCATTATAACGAGAAAATCTCCTCTCAAAGGCCCTTTGCCAAAAAAACAAAAACCTACCAAGATGGTTAAAGTACATCTTATTTCTTATTTGTGTCTCTGTAATACTGTGTACAGGTTTCTAGCCCTCAAGTTGAGATTGTATTTTCAACACATATTTTCTGACTTCCTTTTCCAATAGCCACGGAACTTTACAGACTAATGGTTCTCCTTATTCCTCATCTCTCTCTCTCTATGCAGCATATGGAGGCCACCAGCCATACAGCAATAAAAGCTCTGGTTACTAAGATGAAGTCTGCAGAGTGCACTAAGACCTCAGGAGAAGGAATGATCCTGCTTACCTGGCAACTGCTGTGTCACCAGGAACTTCATAAAGAAGTGACAGGTGAGCTATCTTGGAAGTTAGGTAAGTGTCCCTCTGCTTACAAAAGGAGAAACAGGGGAGCTAAGGAAAACATTCCAGGGCTGGGGATACAACTCGACAGCACAGCATCTGCCTTGCAAGCATGAGATCCTGAGTTCAATTCCCAGTATCAAAAAAAAAGAAAGAAAAAAAAGGGAAAGATAGATATTCCAATCCAAAGGAAACATAAGCAAACCTCATTACAGAAGTCTGTGTTAGCACATTTTTAAAATTTATTTTCTTTATTCTATAGCATTATACAAGGGGAAAATAATGTTTTAATGATGTTTTATTATTTATTTATTTATTTGCTCATTTATGTATTTGTGTGCTACAGGATCTTGCTACACATATTGGACTTGTAGTGATCCTCCTGTCTCAGCCTCCCCAGCTCTAGGATTACAGGCATGTACCACCATGCCCAGTTTTGGTGGCCCACTTGGCCCAGGGGCCAGCATAGCGTGTTACCAGGGATCAAACCCAGGTCCTTGTGCTTGCAGGCAGGCACTTAGACCACTGAACTATCTCCCCAGTCCTTTAGTGATTATTTTTAAAAGAGCATATTTCAGTCCCATTGTATGAGATAAAAATACAAACTAGATGGCATGCATGAGTGTACATTGTTTACAGAACTGCAATACTAAAACTGTGCTAATGCTGAGACATTTTTCTTTAAGACAAGATGGCATGCCCATATTTGAATAACCCCCGGGCTCCACCCATATTCCAGTTCCAACAGCAGCCAGAATGCCTCGCTTGCCCTGTAGAAATAGCCACGCCTGTCAGGCAAGACAGCAAACCAAATTCCAGAGAAATAGTAACTTGAGCACTATGGGGGCCCCAAAGACAGCTGCCATAATTCCTTTCCTCCAGCAGCCCAAGCTATTCTTCTCCTTAATCAGGGCTCTTTCCTGATTTGTTTTGTGTAATAGGCTGTTTCAGAGGGACCCTCTGCCAGATCCAGGCAAAGTTTTGAGTAGAATGGCCAGTTTGTTCTGCTGTCAGAAACCAGCATTCACTAAGAACTCCTACTACGCTGAGGCCTCCATGCTGTGTGAATGCCCCGGGCAGCCACATGGGGAGAAAAGACTATGGGGCCGTATGGAGGCACCGCTTCTGCATATACCCTTTCCACCTCCCAGCACAGCTTAGCCACCAACTGGAGGCAAGGGAAGGACCCCAGCTTGGGGGCAGAAAGAAGCTCATTGCAGATCTGCTAAGTTTCCCAGACCACAGAAACATGAGAAGTAATAAATCAGTGTTTTCAACCACCACCTTTTGATTTATTATGTAGCATGAATAACTGAATCAATTACTTAGTATGTAACATACCAGGCCGAGCGTATTTACAGACTATTCCCTTTCATTCTCATGTATCTAGGTGTTCCCCAAAAGCCTCATGCAGTCACTCGAGTGGCTTCTAAAGTTTGTGTTTAATTCTTGATCCAATGCTGGGATTATGGATGTGAGTGCTACACTTGCCCTAGAGCAGGTAAATCTGCATTACAATGTCAAGAGCCACAAAATGCTAGCAGCTGCAGCTATGGTTCCTCCCTTTGCTTTTTGCTGTTTCCCACCAACATGAGCAGCTGCCCTCTGCCATGTGGCACTCTGCCTTGGAGCCAACCAAGGACGGACTGAAAACTCCATGAACTGTGAGCTAAATAAGCTTTTCCTTCCTTAATTTTGTGTGTGGGGTGTTTTGTCCCAGCAACAAGAGAGAAAAGTAACAAATAAAAGCAGTGAGTAACCTGAAGTATGCCTTACTCCAGGGCCTGTGCTCTGAGCAGCCCATCTCAAGCTCCAAGCCTCGCTTTCTGACCCCCACTGGGGTACATGGATCATAGCTGCATTGCTGTGAGCCATCGGGCAATGCAGAAGCACACTCCTGCCCACTGCGCCCTTCCCTGGGTGAGTCAGCCTAAGTGCAGACTGCAGATATCCAAAGAGGAAAGTAAAAGTACTAAACTGCAGATAGTACAATAGAGCTTTAAAAAAATAAGGCCAGGGAGATACCTAAATTCAATCCCTGGTGCCGCAAAAAAAAAAAGAAAGAAAGAAAGAAAGAAAGAAAGAAAGAAAGAAAAAGAATATTTTTTTCTGGTTCTTTCCTTTAATAATTTCTTGTTACAGAACAACTGGGGGAAAAAAAACACTAAGAGGTTTTTTATATCTTGTCACCTCACCCTAATTTCTCCTATTATTAATATTAATATAGCATGTTTGTTATTCTTGATGGGCCATTCTTGGTACATTATCATTAACTAAAATCTATAGCTTCCCTGGGGCCCTTGTCTACATGGGATCATATATAAATAACTTTAAGACTCTGTTCAGGGTTGGGGAGGCAGCTGGGCAGTCTAAGCACCTGCCTGGCAAGCACAAGGACTCAGGTTTGACCTCTGGTATTGCATGCCATGCCAGGCCAGGAACCCTGGGCATGTTGTGCCAGCACTGAAACTAGGTGTGGTGGTTCATGCCTGTAATCCCCACACTGGGGAGGCTGAGACATAGAATCACTACAAGTCCCCACTGAGTACAGAGACCATGCGCCAAATAAATTAATAAATATAAGATATTTTTAAAAATTAAAAAAAGAACCTCTGTTCTGGTGCAGACAAGGGAATCTGTGGCTGAAACCCCTCCTCCCACTGAAGACATTACTCCCAAGCCCTCAGTCTGTCTTCACCCACTTCTGGTCTTCTGACCTTTTATACAGCTGAAGAAACTCAAAGTCAAAGAACTCAGTGCTTTGCCCATGACCACAGAGCTCACAAAGGGAGGGGGTAAGACTTGAACGCAGCTCTAACCAGCTTCGAAGTGAGCTCATGCCTGCCATCTGCTCTTCCCTCAGAGGCAGGTGTTAATCCCCATGCTGCAAAACCCCATTCAGAGTGTCATTAGTTATTCACCCATTCATGTTTGTTACCAACTCTCAATGGGGTATGAATTTAAAGTGCCTACTTAGCAATTTAAAATGTTACTTCTCAAAAGAAGAAAGTGTTCAAGAAGTTTTACATTCAATATTTCCACTTCATAAAGAGTTTGCATAATGAGAAAGAACCTGAAATACTAATGAGACCCAAAGCTTTAACATCTTAAATGGTAACAGAGCATGTTTATATTATGATTGGAGCTCCTTGATTGCACTTCACTAGCTATTTATTTCAGCATAATTACCAGTATTGGAAGAGAAGCACCAGTCTGGTGCTGAGCACATACTAAGCCAAAACAAGCTGGACTACAACACTTTCAGCTGAACCTCAATTTGTGTTTTGTTTTGTTTTGTTGCAGTACTAGGGATTGGAAACATTGCCTTCCCGTTGAACTGTATCTCCAGCCCTTTTTCATGTTTTATTTCAAGGCAGAGTCTTGCTAAATCATGAAACTAGTCAGGCTGGACTCAAACTTGCAGTCCTCCTGCCCCAGCCTCGCAGGATGCTGGATGGACGACCTCCACCGCTGCAGCTGACTGAACCTCAGTCGTGCAAGGCACAGCAGCACAAAACATGGTCACTTCATATGCTCCACCTTGACAGAAAAATAAACTAAAGCTCCAACATGAAAGGTTTCAGTAAAACACAATAATTATATATTAAGAATTATTTAAAGTGAACCTCTTTTAAATAAATCCAACTTCAAAAGTCATGTGTGAACACTTATCTTTAAGTGCCTTCTTATCACTAACATAATATAATGCACTAAAAGGTCACGTGGTGTGATAGTTTTACTGCTTAACAAGTTTTGATCTTGGTGACATTACTTAATCTTTCTATGTGATAATAAATAAAAGGAGGGCATTAAGTACAAGTCAAAAGGGCTGTTGAGAAGATTAAACACATTAATATAAATATTTGAACTAGAACAGTCAGATCTACCAAATGTTTTGAAAATGCAAATTTGTTCCAATGAAATTAATATGTTAATGAAAAACTTGAGCACAGTAAGACTTCCATTAGACATCTATGATACATAATAAATACACTTGTCATGGGAAACTGGTACATGCCACCTTTATCTGTGGGAAACATGAAACACTGTACCCACCTGAACTACATGAAATACCCAGTATGAACACATGTGTTTACCTCAAGTGTCTGCAGAGTATGTCTGCAGAGTACCTCGATGCACCTTGAGCTCTAAGCTGCTCCGGCCTCCCTGGCCATGCAGCTCTCCATCAGATTTCAGGCAGCCTCTCCCTGAGGCTCCTCTTCACAGCATCCTCTTGAGACCCCCTCCACAAGAAGTACAGTGTGTCTTCCAAGGCAAAATGTCATGCTAATTTCAATATTCATGTATTTTTTAACAATGGAAAACTGTCATTCTGTTAGTTGTGTGTGCATGTTTTAATATGTCACTGATGATATTTTTAAGAGTACATCTGCTAAATTGTGGAAACCCTGTAGTATTAATTGCCAATTTTGAATAGTGCATTGGGTTATAAAACTGTATGTCATGATACAAAAAAAGACTGCACCTGACATGTAATAAGCATTAATATAATATAATTATTATTGATCTAATCATTATTAAAAACTACCAATATTTATGACTAATATATATTCTTGGATGATTTTACATTATTGTCAATTTATTATTTTTATTATTTACTTTTATTTATTATTTTATTATTTATTATTAATAAATGTATTATCAATTTGATTATTATTGGTTTGGGTACTTTTCATATTATTATTACTGCATTCATATTCAGAAATGTCTGTATGATTCACATACTTGTGAGATCGCTAAAAGTTTATGAAACAACACAAAAGCCATCTGTCACTTCAGGATTTCAGATGCACTGAATGCTCCGGTAACTTGACCTTATTCCTTTAAGACCACAGAAAAATAGGACCTCTAGTAATGTAGGTGACTCTTGGTATTTAACTTCAAGATAGGCTGTTGTTAGCAGCCCGCAGGTATTATGGGATAGCCACCAGTACACCTTCTTTACTCATCATAGAAATAAGAAGCTAAAATTTAATTTCAGATGTCAGGGAAGCAGTTGGCAGGTCGATGGAGGAGACGTTCATGTGGAAAGAGAAAAGAGCTTTTACAGCAGAAGCTTTCTGTACATTCTGGGACATAGCAAGTTGTGGGACACAAATATAGTAATGAAAATGGGAACATTCTGAGAAATGCATCATTAGACAAGGTTGTTTTTAGGCAAACATAGAGTAGGCTTACAGAAACTAGCATGGCTAGTGTCAGCATGTAATATAATCTATGAAATCACTGTACGCAGTCTGTGATTAAGCAAGTGTTGTTATGTAGCACATGAGTGTCCCCAAGCATCCTCAAGTGCTCAGGTTCTTCTGGGCAGTCCGTCAGTACTGCAGCTGCACATAGCCACATGTTTTGCTGACTTGAATGTGATCATTCACTAACCCACCCATTTATCCAGACAATATTTACTGGTTACTCTAGATGACCTTGTCCTGAGGCTTAGGACACCATGAGGCACAGGATTAGTCTTTGTCTCCAAAGAGCTGACAACTTGTAAATAGTGAGTTTAAGCTGAGAACAAGACTTTGAGTAACATGTATTAGAAATACCGGTGTGCCCACTGCAGAGGTCCCAGAGCTGAGGAGCATTGGGGCTTCTCACAGAGCCGGCAACAAAGCCTGTGCTTCAGAGATTTCTTGTATGTTCCTATGGAAAGAACCGCGCATGCACCGTGCTTTATCTACACACATCTACTCTGACATCAGCAGCTTCCTCTTGAAAGGCATATATGAGCTTATAAAAATATCAACTCACAATTGCAAAACAGATAAAAGCTAAAATAGCTTAGTGGAATAAAGCACCTGCTTAGGCAGACTCAGGGCCCAGGAGTTCGATCCCCGGGCCTGCTGTGCCGGCCCCACCCCTGGAGCACACTGAGATGGCAATTGAGACTGGGCATGGTGGGGTGTACCTGTAATCCCCGCACTTGGGAGGCCATAAACAGGAGGATCACNACGAGTCCGATCTACACATTGAGACCCTATACACCCTGTACACCCTGTCCTAAATACAAAAAATTTTAAAAAATGAAGGTCTTGAAAAGTTGTGAACAATATTATAAATGTAAACTATTTGCCCAATTACTATTGATAAATTACTGCTCAAATCACATATCTAAAACTGAATTCACTGACAACTTACCCTACTTTCATCACCTGAATTTTCCTCTGTTGCTTATCATCCAATGTAGAAAGCTTGAGATCAATCAACTGTAATATTTTCTCTCTCACAACCCCAGCATTCTTCTCTAATTCAACCCTGATGGTTCCAGTAATCATCTTAACCTCTGCTTTCATTTTTATTCTCACATAGTTAAAAATAAAATCTGTCAGCTCTTACCTGATTTGTGTGCCACCATTGTCCCTCTCTTTTCTGTTCAAAAATCCTGACTGACTCCCTAATCTACACAGTACATACAATCAACCCCTCTGTAATACGGAATACAGATCCTTAAAAAGCTGGCCAAATCTTGCCATTCAACCTCATTAGACTCGCTCATGTAAATAACCTACAACTCAACTGCACAAAATTTATCATTAAATATAAAATATCCCAGATTTTTTTTTCATTCTCCTAGGCCCTTTTTGCACACTGTTCCTTCTTTGGCACATTCCCTGTCCTGAGTGATGACCATGAGGGGAAGACAGGGAACAAGTGAAGGAAGAATTGACTTCACTGAGAGAGGATTTGTCTCCTCTTCTGGGCTAGGAACTGCTTGGGAACCCATTTTATCTACCTTTGTAAGATCTAGTAGGTTTTCAGTCTATAGTGGATACTCAGTAAATTTATAATCTAAGAGAAAAGAAGGGAGGGAAAAAGATACATACACATAACGAGATAACTAAGATGTGAGTGTACTACTAATTTATATTAGTTCATTGAAAGGTATACTTAGCGCTTATGTTGTTTAATCAGTTTTGTAAGCCTGTATTTGACAATATGAGCAACCACTTTGAAGGTAATATATAATATGATAATATTGTTAGTTTCATATCACCTTGCTTTGAAATTCTGTATCATTTTTATTGCTTTTTGTCTCTTTAAAATATAATCTAATGAATTTCAGTCATCCTACCTACAGAGCTATAGACTAGAGGAATCACAGAGAATGAAAGTCTTGTAGCCCCATAGTATTGGACTATCCTGGGAGGACCCCTTGGATAATGTTCTGCTTTCCATTGGAAAAACACTCAAGAATTTATTTTGCTGGTGTCAAGCATCTTTCATGACTCTTTTTGGCAGAATGTATCTTCAAGATCCCCTAATTTTTTTTTTCGGAACTGGGGCGATTGAACTCAGGCTCTTGCGCTTGCCAGGGAAGTGCTTATTCTACTGAGCATTCTCGCTGGCCCCAAGATCCCCTAATTTTAAAAGCAATACTCAAAACAGTCACGTGGCTCTTCCAGGTTTATATACCAGGTTAATGGAAAGGTAAGAATAGATTCATGTTTCACTTCTCTTTTTATTGTTTGCCTACTTTCTGTATTTCTTCTCAGACAGAAATACCCTTGAGTATTTCTTTTCAGATAGAAATTTCCAGTATAGGTTTCTGGCAAAGTCCTCTTTCCTAATTGATGCTGTCGAGTTTCTAGGTTTCATCCTCACAATATAGCAGGGGCTCCTTAAAAGCTCCTTGTAATTAGTGGAGTTATAGTAAGCATTCATTACTCAATGGAAAATGTAGACACTTCCAGAATGACCGTAGTGGCCTTAGCATCTGTTTTTCTAACAGTTCATATGCTACTAATATCTACAAAGCAGTATTTGTCCTGTGATAAAGAATAATCTTCTAGTCTAGACTAATCCTTAATATCATTACAAATAAAAAATTAAGTGATCTTAGTATACTATTTCTTTCCAAAAAAATAAAATCCTAATTCATTTTGTGACCCAGAAAAGAGATTCTCGTGATAAAACTGACTTATGAAAAAGGTGTTGAGGAAGTCTTAGGAAAACTTAAATACTATTATAAATTATCAAAATCATTCTGCAAATTCAGCAGAGGTATGAAAATGTCCAATCTTTGGGCTCTCAGTTAGACAATTTAAAAGCAGAGACTCTAGTCATGTAAAATGCTAAAGCAAATCAATTCAGTATTCAGGGGAAGAAAACCTTTTAAATAAATTAGCAGTGATTCTAAGCCATGTGAGAGGATAAAAACCAAGAATTGTAAACCTTAACAGCTCTCTTGAGTGACACCAGTAGATTATAGAACTAAGGATCACTGCATCAGAGCAAACCTCAACTAGACCATCTCATGACATCTCCAGTTGCTCAGGGACACCACATAATTCTAAAGAGAAAAAGGATATTAAATCTATAAATAGTTATGAAAAGACCACACTTCACACCAAAGAAAAGAAGGGATTAGATAGAAGCACTGATGAGCACATGCTGAGCACTAAGTAAGAGTCAAATGCCATTGGGCTGATTACTCAGGGAACACAACAATTCTATTATATACATATTGTCTTCTTAGTGATGAGGAAACTGAGGCTCATACAGTTCAAGTGACTTACCCAACGGGGCACAAACAAAATGTGGTCAAATTAGAAAATACTACCTTCAAAGATGATATTACTACCAGCAATTCAGTTATACCATCTTGCAGCTCCAGAACATGGACAATCAATAAATAACTGTTTGGCTGAAGGTTAGAGTACCTGCTGAGCATACAAAAAGCCCTGGCTTTTGTCTTCAGCACACACACAAAAAAGAACGTTAAACATAAATGGCTGCTGATTAGTGGTTGACAACCTAAAATCTGTTTCTGTGAAGGGGAATATGACATTCAAAATGTATTAAAGCACTATTGATACACAGAGTATGAAAATCCTAGTAAATTGCAAGATGTGCTTAGAAAATATGGCGAATGTTTGAATAAAAATTTAGAACATTGTTATAGTCAAAGACACATTTCCATTAATTTCCCTCTCAATACTCTCTCTCTCACTTTTACCACACTTACTCCATCTTCCATCCCACTTTGTGAAGCAGTTCTGCAAAGCTTCTTTGGTGAATTTCTTTGCAAATGCCTTGGTGCCCTGAATTGATTCAAAACATTTACAGCAATTTCTACCAGCTAAAAACATTACACTGTGTCCTCATTCACTTTATTCAACTGATCTTGCACCATGCAACTTTTGACTCTTCTCCAAAGTGAAGATGACCACAAGACGCATTGTTTAGAAAGCATTCAAGACTTCCAGGCAGCCATGATAGAGTAACTGAAGACACAAGACTTTCAGAAAGTGGCAAGAACAATGGGATAAGTATGTCCAAAGAGAGGGGGATTAATGACCATGTGTCTTACTGTATTATTTTTAATTTAAATATGCACCATACTTTATGACCACACCACATAGATCTCATTGTTCCTTCCCCTTTCTACAATTGTCTAGTATCTGGTCTCCCATCCTCTAGCTCTCACCCTCGAAAGGCCTATATTCTCAAAACTCCCATGTTCTGTACATAGGAACTTCAACTGGCTTGAACCTGCCTCTTCTATAACTCCACTAACAAATAATTGTTGGTGCCAGATATACTGTGCTATGTCATTTCTTTATTTTGTGTGTTGCACATGAGATTTTACAACCAAAAGATGGAATACCTGTCACTCCCCTTTCTGTTCTTCCCCTCTGCAGCCTACCTTCACCCCTCAAGGTCTACAAAACTCTGATCAAAATATTTCTTCCCATGAGGCTTTCCCCAATTATCAGTTTGTAAGGCACTTTCTATGCTTGAAGCACTTACATTGTGATCATTGTGAACATTACAAGTTCCTGCAAGACGGTGATTGCATTTTATTCATTCTTACATCTCCCAGACCTAGGAAAATTCATTCTAGGAAGAGTCATAATAGGTACTCAATAAATTTTTATTAATTAATTCATATAACTAGGTTTTAATCTTGTTTTAAAAATGATCTGTAATAAATGTTTTAGAAACTCTATAATTGGACTCTCTAAAATGAGTTCTGGGTCTGCTGAAAATTGCTTACAAAGTAAGAAAAAAATGAAATATATTGTTTCATATGCTACATATTTTGAAGTCCAAACTTCCTTTCTTAAATGGGCTATCTAGGCTAAGATAGTCCTGAATTCATTCTTTTTATGGAAAGTGCAGTCACAAAAAAAAAATTTAATTTACATTTTTGTGATGTTCCATATGTTACTCCTTAAGCCATTGACTCTTGTCCCCTTGGGAGCCTTTCCAGCTTGAATTTGCTAGAGCAGCCTGATGAGACCCTCGTGGCCTTGACTCACACAGACATCCACGCCCTGCTGCACTTGGAGCTGATGGAAAGTTTGTGCCTTTGTGACAACTGTGAGAAGGTTGCCTCTGCCGTGTTCCAGAACATCTCACAAAAAAAGAATGTCTGCTTCTTAGTTGCATGAGTGTAAAGATCTGTCTTCGCTGCATCTACTGAAGAGGAGCTTTTGCCTTTTTGGCTACCAAGAACATCCGGGCCTGTCTCCTTTCCAATAAGCTGAGATGCAATCCCACTACCCCACCTTTTTAATAAGGGCTTTTGTACTAACAGATGACTTATATGGAACTAAACCAAAATAATTTGTGCAAAAAAAAAAAAAATGTATGTTTTGGAACTCTTTGAATTGAAATGAAATTCCTTATGGCCATCAGTGGGTACATCCCATGGATAAACACTGACATTTGTGACCCTAACTAAAGTTCTAAGATATGTCTGTCAGCATGTTAGCTTTCTCTTGCTGTGCAAATTAACTGAGACAAATAGCTTACGAGGAAGAAAGGTTTGTTGTGGCTTACAGGGCGAGAGGTCCCAGTTCACGCTTACATGGTCCTGTTGCTGTGCATCTGAAGTAACGCAGTGCATCATGGCGAGACTGTGGTGAAAGGGGCCTGATCGCCCCACAGCAGCCAGGAAGCAAAGAAAACCAGGAAGCAGCTGGAGTCCCAATATCCCCTCAAGGGTGTATTAGTAAGGACCTCTGAAGTTGGGTCACAACACCCAAAGCCCACCTGTGAAAGAAGGAAAGATTTAATTTGGCTTATTGTTTAACAGGATTTAGGCCACGTTTATCTGGCTCCTTGGCAGAAACATTATGGCAAGGTGCTTCAGGTTGTGCTGATGGGGAGCAGAGCAGGGAAAAGGGCCAGAGAGCAGAGATCAGGGACCTTATACATCACCAAATGTCATACCTCTGTGACCTGCACACAAACACACGCAGATGTGTGCTTCACTAATCTGCTAGGAATTTCTTAATCCAATCAAGTTGCCATATTGCAGTTCACATTCACAGAGGGTATGCCCCCAGTGGTGTAAATTCCTTCCAGTAGTTTTGCCTCCTAAACATTTCAGCACCTTCCCACAGTGCCTTCCAATAGTATCAAAACCTTTGAAACATGGGCCTTTAGAGCACATTTAAGATCTAAACTAAAGCACAAGGTGATATCTACTCATTATACGTGGGAAATAATGAGATATCTGTATATTAGATATCTATGCTTGCCAAATCCTGGAATAATAAACTTAAGAAAACGTCTTTTGGAGATTAAATGTATTTTGAGAAGAAAATGAAAAATTCTATTCTATGCCATTAGAAATCTTCAAAAACATTATATAATGTGAAAAATTAATAGTTTCAAAAAAGATTTCGATAAATCCACAGGTTCAGAAGACACATTACAAAGGGAACAATGAAGGATACTGATATCTCTGGGGCTTAACAAATAGAGAAATTATGTCCCATCACCAAATACTCTTTCGAAGAATCTGAAATTCCATTTTTGATTTATTCCTACATTAATGTTCATATACACTCAGCAATACTATATATCAGTGCATCTGTTGAACTCAATTGCAAATAAAATATTACATATATAGTACAATTTAGTGTATTACTAATACACCCTTGATGGGGTATTGAGACTCCTGTCCCTTCCTATTATGCTTTGCTTCCTGCCTGTTGTGAGGTGAGCAGGGTTCCTTTGCCATACACTCTTACCATGATGTACGGTGTCATCACAGGCCCAAGAATGAGCTAATGATGGTACAAGCAACATACAGTAAAGACTGACAAAGGCAGGATCATTTGAAGTTGACCTAGGAAAATCTCAATTTCACCGCACAAACACCATCATCTCATAAAAATAAGTCACAAAAATGTACATACATTGTATAGAGAAGCATTTCTCCTCTCATATGTAAATACCTCAGGTTTGCCTGAGTCAGTGATTTTTAAATGATGGTTCCTAGATCAATGGTGTCAACTCCTACTGAGAAATGGTGAGAAATGCGAATTCCTGGGCTCCACCTCGGATCATGGGATCACCTGCTGAGTCTAGTTTAATAAGCCCTGCAAGTTGAAGTTTGAGAATGAGATCTGGAGTGTCCAGTAAGATAGTCAGTAGTAGCCACATGTCATTATGGGGCATTTGAAAGTTAGTTGCTCCACATGAGACATGCTCTTAAGTGCAAGATATACACTGCAAATTTCAGAAACTTGGTTCTGCCAAAACAAACTTATCAAACTTAAACATGCCTAAAGATCTTAATTGGCTTTATTTGTGACTCTAGAATTGCACATTTTATTCCATAAAATTCAACAAGTGTTACAGTGAGTTGAGCAAATGGTCCAAGAATTGAGCATGAACCAGAATTGAGTAACTCTGGTTCTTTTCAGTGATGTGTATAGTTTGCCTCAGTTTCTCCATCTGTCCAACATGAATATTAACAATATTTCATTTGGATGTGATTATGGAAATAATATATTTAAAAATATTAGTACACACTGTCAGCACAACCTCAGTGCTTAGGATTAAGTGGATCTACTCTTTATAGTATTGTCATTTTTGCATTGTGATGACCTTTACTATTATTACTAATATTAAAATTTCTGTAGTTACAGAAGTATGCAACCATCACTATAATCTAATTCTAGAATATTTGTATCAATTCAGAAAGAAAACTTATACTCTTTATCACCTCTCCCACTTTTCCTGGGTGGGCAACCTCCACTCCAGGATATGCTGAGTAGAAAAGGTGAAAGTGGTCATCATTGACTTGTTGTCAGTTTATGGGAATAGCAACCAGCAAGATTTTTTTTTTTTTTTTTTTTTGTACTTGGTACAGGGTCTACAGGGTCTCACTGTGTAGTTTGGATTTGTAGTGATTCTCCTGTTTTTTAGCTTGCCAGGTGCTGGGATTACAGGCGCATACCACCACGCCACAGGGGCGGGGCTGGCACGGCAGGCCAGGGATTGAACACCCGGCCCCTGGGTCTGCCTAAGGAGGCACTTTAATCCACTGAGCTAGCAGGTGGGCCCATCCAGTAAGATTTTAGCTGAAGGCTTTTTCTCAAATTCCTTTTATCAGTTTGAGGAAGTTCCTTTCTATTTTTTAGTTTGCTGACTGCTTTTCAATCATGAAATGACATTTTTTGAAAATATTTCTCTGTATCTATTAGATGATACAGATAGATTTTGTGTTATTTCTGTAATGTAATATATGATATTAATTGATTTTATACTATTAAATTAAACTTGTACCACTGAAATAAATTCTACTTTCTCATAGTATATAGTCATTTTTATGTTTCTGGGGCTATTAGAACTAGGTGCTGGCTGGGGAGATAGCTCAGTAGAATAAGCGCTTGCCTGGCAAGCGCAAGGGCCTGAGTTCAAT
>NDGM011064842.1:0-11202 GCA_002564305.1 Octomys mimax
CTTTGTAGCTCAGAGAGCACTGATGTATCATCTCAAACACAATAAACATGCTCCTGAAGGCAATAGTTTCCTGTCGTAATGTTTTTAAGTCAGTCTTGTCAGAAGGTGTGTCTGAGATGATTGTTGATGAAATAAATATGTGGATATGAAGATTGATTATTAACCCTAGCACAAATGAGTGAATTTTTAAATGCATAGAGTTTTTATTTAAATCTCAGTGAGAAAATACAAGTTGATAATATGAAAAACTGAATTTTAAACCATTGATTTCAAGAACACTTGAAAGTTTTACTTTAAGCTAAAAGAGAAAATTCTGCTTCACTCAGGAGTCATTTTAGAACATTGCACTTCCAAGGGCTGGCAAGATAGTGGAGGGGACTAAGTACCTGCTTCAGCAAGTGCAGGGAGCAGGGTTCAATCCCTGGCACCACATCCCTTGCTAGCCCGCCCCTGGGCATGCTGAGCCGCCACTGAGTCTGGGCGTGGTAGTGCTTGCTGTAATCCCAGCGCTGGGGAAGCTGAGAACAGGAGGATCACTATGAGTCTCATCTGCCGAGTGAGACCCTGTACCAAATACATAGAACATTTCACTTCCAAATTAGTGATTTCTGTCCAGCATTGCACAGTATTGTCAAATAACTTTGGTGTGTTAGCTAATTCTTGTATGATTCTCTTTTGAAAATCTTGGTCTTAATTTTTATGGTGCATTTCTGTTTTTATTATGATGCCTGGCCACCAGTTGAGTTGAACCCAAATCCCTTGCATGCCTAAAGGCTAGAACTGTTCATGTACAGATGTGGCATTATTTCTCAACTAAAATTATAGTGTATGTATAAGATTAAATATTTTCTAGTTGAAATTATAAAAATGTATTACTAAGCTTATAACCACTAAACTTTCTTGCTAGAGTTCATAAGCAGTATAATTTTGCTCATTTTTTTCCTTTGGGATAATTTTCTTGGGTTATATTATCAAACTTGTAGTTTATGGGACAAGTGTCTTCTCCAACCCTAAAAATTGTAATAAGAGTACTATCGTAAAATTCAAAGTTGAATTAACATAAAAGTACATTGCCTCAAGATAATGAAACAACATGTATAATTCCATATTCCCTGGCTAAAAACAGTGGATGATTTGTCAATAGAACTTTAAAATCAGAGTAAAAATAAATTTCAACTTTCATATCTGTTTTTCATTTAAATACACCCACACCTCAAAGATGGCCTGTTACAAGCCAAGTGGTACTATCTTGAAAAATTTAGGCTTATGTTTACAAAAAATCTGAATTTTGACTATATTAAGTAAAAACTAAAAATCTATGTTAAATTCAAGTTGTTTTGATAGGAATGGAAACCTTTTATATCAACCAAAAATATTTCTATGAACTGTGGATAAGCTGTAGAAAGTAGTTTTTCCTCATTGCTGAAAGTGTACATGTTGTATCCTAGAGCAGTAAGCTTTTCTCTTGGTGCTAGACAAGCTTTCTCATTTTTAGCATGTTTGGGAAGTTGTGATTCAGTTACTCTTCAGTTGCTCTCAGTCTAGTTGTGACCACTAACTTCGCTTTCTTGGCTGGGGACAAAGTAAAGCGAATTGGTTTATTAAAATATTTGTGGGTCTTCCACAAACTACCTTTTGGCCTTTAATAAGACACTTCTTTGGATGTCAGTTTATTTATATATGATACACTGCAGTTGAATTTGATTATTTTAGTGTTTTGTATAATCACTCAAATTCAGTAATTTTATAAGCTTACCAATTTTTGTTCTGTATATTATACTTTTTCTTTCAGGCAGCTAGCTGTACCTTCAAATGAGCTAATAGCATCTACATATTCTGATAACCACCTATCACGTACATGAAAGCCATATTCTAAGTTTGAGAGAAGATAATAGAAAAACGCGTTTTGAAAAAAATTTGGTCTCATCTATTTCTGAAAAACTGGTCTTCACAGTTACATAGGCATTAACCCCTGTATTCTGTTAGCTACTAAGAGCACACTTTGATACTATTAGAGAATCTGTTTTCTCCATGAAACTGTTCTACATGTAAATTCAACATTCAAATGAAGCACAGTGCAGTATTGTTTTGGTTTTGGTTGGGTTTTTTTGTTTTTCATTAAAACAAGTTTTTTGAGTTGTAAGTCCAAATGTGTCCAAAGTGCACAACAATGGCAGTAGCGTCAGGCATTGTACTGAGCCTGGAGTGCCCTCGCATGAGCATGTGCCTCTGAGGAGCTGAGCTGTGGCCCCTACACACCAGCCATTGTTTAGCGGCGGTTGTGGCCTGTCTTGTTTAACACCCTTGAGAAGCTTTAGGAACCAGACACTGATGACCACAGTGACAGGGCTGCAGTGGACACAGCAGGTTCAACAGCTTATGCACAGTGTAGTCAGTGCAGTTTAGAGATGCACAGCTTCCATTCCGAGCTGAGATGTTGTTTAAAATACTTCAAATTAATGTGGAATATACTAGCAAGTTTTATTCCTTGTAAACGTATACATTTATAAATTAATTATAGCACCTGGAAATTACTCTCTCCAGTGAGGTACAGTCTGTAGTTTAGTCATTATTTGAATATTGTTTTAGTCTCAGCTAGAACTGTACTCAAAATCAAATTTAATGGTTTTCAGTGAAAATGGGGTATTTATTAATATTTTCCAGAAATACTTTTAACACAATTTCCCCTTTTAATTTGAAAATGAGACACATGACATAATTTAAAATCAATCATATTCAGTAATATCATATGAAGAAATTTAGATAACAAATGTATCAAGTATTTTTTTTAAATAAAAATGTTGTAGATACCTAGACATTTTTTGTGTGTGGGGTGGGGGGGAGCAGAACCAGGGATCGAACTCAGGCCCTTGCCCTTGGCAGGGAAGCGCTTATTCCACTGAGCCGTCTCCCCGGCCCTAGACATTTCTTTTAATAAAGGGGGAAAAAGGAAAACAACACAGTCTAAAACGAATCACAGGGAAAAAATTAAGTTGATAATTGCAGTTTGACCCATGTATTTGCTGCCTTTTTTTATTAAGAACAACATTTTCTCATGTGTACTTGAAGATCTTGGAATCAGCCCACTAATTTGTCTGAGAGCATTCTTATACAGCAATATAGAAGAATTTAAGCTTTACTGGATACTAAAGTCATAGTCTAGTGTGTGGCACTGACATTTTTTTTTTTTTTAAGCTCATTTATCTTTGAGTAGATATATAGCATGAATTGAAATGTTATTTTTCTTCAACCATTGCAGATTGTTTTGAGAGACTGAGAAAATGATTCTACAGTGATTACATAATATTTCAGTTAGTAATGTGACTTATTTTAGATAAATAAAACACACAGATCCTTGTATTTCCTACCCTAAGTTCACAATTCCATTTTAGTACATGCACAGTATTTCAGATGAAACTTAGTTTTAAAAATGACTGATTTCTCTGCTTTGTCTAAATGTTTCTGCACAGTGGGCTGAGACTGCTCATGTAACTGCATTGCTAACGGTAATGAATAGTGGTAAAGCCTGATGGTTGTCAGTTAGCATCAACCTTATTAAAGGTAGACATGAGAGGCCACCTTCTAGGTCTGTGCATATCTAAGGTGTGTGCACACCTTGCCATACTTTACTCTTTTTTCTATTTGACCTCATTAAGCCCATAAGTACTTCTTAAAGGGAATATTCTGGAACATTTGCTTTGGCTCTTGTTTTAAGTTGTTCCTGTTGTGCCCTCGCTTGTGCTACCACATTATGAAACTTAAGGTGAGCTTTAAATGATAGCAACTAATATATCTATCTAGCTATATGAACATATATAAGTACAAATAATGAGAAGGTAAGCTTTAGAAGATGATTTGATAGTGGGTGAGCCAGATTTGGGCAAAAGAACACTTTTAATAGTCTTGGTTGTTAATTTAATAGTTTGTCTAGACCAAGGCTCTGTATGTAGTTCTGTATATTTTCTGAAATGTAAACAACAACAACAAACCCCTATGACATAAAAGAAGGAATTGTTAGACAAATCTAGGTGCTATCAATAGTGCATATTTAAACAGATTTAAATTCATTTTAAGTCTCCCCTGTCTATAGTTAAATCAAATGTGATGAAGCTAAAGTCAGTTGTGCATGTCTACATAATAGGTTAGTAAAAGTGTCTGTCCGTCCATCCGGCCGTCCTTCCTTCCTTGGAAGGAAAAATAGGGTAAGAAAGTACCTATGCTAGAAATCCCTTTACTGATTTCTGTTGCAAATCGATTTATTGTGCATATTTTAAGGGCTTGCAAATTGAAAGGCTCTTATAGGCAGTAAAATAGATACAGGATACATTTTCACGTTCTTAGTTTATCACTTTCCTGACCTGACACATTTCTTTTTCCCCCTCTGTCCTTGTTCCTACAACATCTTTGCTAATGTCTTTGTATCTTCTATTGAATGTGAAATTGAGCAGAATGTGAAATTAAACAAATACACCAGTTTAGTGATGAAAATATTAGTATGGTTTGAAAAATTTATCCAACCTGTGTGAAACTAAATGTGAATAATACTAGTTGATGCTTTTAAAGTAGTTTGTCTTTCAAATTAGTCTTAGTGCCCAGTCCTCTAGCTTACATTCTGGCATTTTACTACAGCTTAGCCTCTTACTCCTATTTCTGGATAAGGAGTAAGCTTTGGAAAGATTGTATCTCTTCCTTTTCTCTGTGTCTAAGTACCTACTCTGGCATCTTAATACCTTTGCTTGCTGAATGAATCGTTATTGTATATGGGAAGAAGCCCACTCCATAAAGCTATCAAGAGACCAGTGAAGCTTGTCTCTTTAAGCTTTTTTTTTTTTTTTCGGNTCTTTAAGCTTTTTTTTTTTTTTCGGTACTGTGTATTGAACTCTGGGCCTTATGCTTGCCAGGCAGGCACTTAGGCTGCCGAGCTATATCCCCAGTCCAGCGTATGTTTTTAATTTCCATTGCATTGATTCAGTCTGTTGTGTGGTTGGTGATGCTTGTATTCATATTAAATTGAAAATAGTATGTTAGCAATAGCATACTCTGTACTTGTTTAAAATAGAGAATAGATTAATCTTACAACTTGTCTCTATTCCATTACATTCTCTGTCCTACAAAATTATTTAATTTTCCATTACAATTAATATCTTAGCTGATACATTTTCTTTAGTACCTATTTATAGGTAAAAGAAAAAATGGTACAAAGGAATATCTAAACAATTGTGTGCTGCATAATTTATTTTGGCCAATGTACTATATAAACAATAGTGGTCCTATAAGATTATTGCTTCATATAGCCATTTTAGTTTAAGTATACCCTGATATTTCTACAGCAATGATAACAGCTAAAAACACATTATCTCGACATATTTCTGTTAAGCAACTCATGCCTGCCTCAACTTAGTGTAGTTTTAAAGAAATAGGAAAAATGATAAGTGATAGCCTTTGAGGAAATTCAAAAGAAATACTGCAGGAAAAATGAACAAATACACTAAACGTTCATATGGAGCACATCCTCGAGTTTTGAAAGTAGTTATTGAAATATCATCCAAGGCTCCTCCTCTTGTTGCCCCTTTACTGCTTCTCTGAAAAAGAAATGAAGGAGATGCACCCTTTCACTGTGGGCTCGCAGCTTTTGTTTTTGTTTATTGCTTCATGCCACTCTTTTACAAGTAGGTGTAATAGAAAAGGTGACTGGTTGAGAGCTCCCTAATTTCAGAAGTATAATTCCAGCAGCTCATTTCTCTTGCTCATAAAGTGAGTACTTCAATCAGCTGAGCAGGCTCAGATCTGTTGGCCGCTCCCTGGCCCTCTCAACGGAAAACAGAAGAAATGGACTGGTGAGCATAGTGGGCTCAGGATCCCTGATCATTAGGACCCAAGTGTGAAGGACTGTTAAGGAGTCTTCAGTGACTGAGATTAGGAGACTTAACGCCAAGTTCAGTGTTTCCATCTACAAAGTAAAGAGACCATTCATGAGTGGTACAAGGAGTATGAGGGAATAAGGTGGTAGATGTGTCAGTAGCTCCCCATATCTGATTCCTTTGGTGGTGATGGTTGTTATTTTCATTCTATAATCTATATCCAAACTTGTGGTTGTCTGTATGGGAACCTTTTTGAAAACTTCCCATACAAAAACTAATCCATTCTTCATATTACTACCCGGACTGTCTTTTCTCCTGAGACTTCAGCAATTGCCCATCCTTTAGGGAATGCAAGTGTAAACTCAGAATCCTAGCTTTCTGTCACTGCTGCAGTGCAGTGTGATTACTGATGAAGCTGCATCTGTGTTGGCAGCAGCTTTAGGTGTACGTTGTTTTTTCTTTTTCGTTTTTTGTTTGGCGGAACCAGGGATTGAACTTAGGCCATCTCCTGAGTTCTACTGAGCCATCTCCCCGGCCCTTAGGTATACTTGTTTTATATTGACATACCAGAGTCACTTGCCAAAAGCAACAGTTCCATCCATCACTTAAAAGTATTTCCTCAGAGAAATGGCGGTAATGTCTCATTGAAAACACTTCTTTACTGATTCTCCTTCAAGGCTTTTTGCCTGTAGGACTACCACTCTCTGATGCTCTGATACTTCTATAATTTATTTTATTACAAGCAGTTCACAGTACTGATGAATGTAACCTTTTTGCTGGCCATGTTAAGTTTCAGTCACACATTAGAAATCAAGAAACTCTGCTAGGCACACCAGCATCTTAAAAGTGAAACTGATGCATTTGGTGCTTGAAGACAGGCGGTATGTTTCTTGCATACCTAAGAGCATTTGGCAGTGCCAAAATTGAGCCTTCTGTTCAGTCCAAAATAATTCTTTGATGAGCAGGCAACATAGTACTTGGATTTTTTTTTTTTCCTGGATTCTAGTATTTGGAAGTTAACTTATATATTAACTGTATGGAAGCAGCTTTACGCAGAGATATTACAGGTGTAGGTTAATACATAATCATTGGATGGATCTAGTGTTACAGCACCACATGTTTATTCTCATTGTAGTGATGTTTCTATTAAGACCAACAAATACTTGATCACATTTAAACATAGAAAATCCTTCATCTTTAAAGTTAACAGTTCAGCTCATGTTAAGGTCAAAAGGGAGTCTTCAAGTGGTACTTCAGTGAATTTCAAGGCACAGATGATTTTAAGTCACATATTGGTCACGCTTGTTTCATTTTATTCTGGCTAACAACTCCCTTACAGAACCTTATTTAAGTCTTGCCCAGAAGATTGCAATTAATAATATCACCAGTCTATATTTAGAAAATGGCATCTCTAACATCTTTAAACATCTTCGAAGTTCTGTATTTTACTAACTAAAATTACAAATGGTTTCGTGTTTCTTGTGACTTGTAGCTTTATTAGATTCATCTTAGTGAGTAGCTAGAAATTTATTCTTTTTTCAAACTAGGATTAGTGTAAGTTTACCATATGTTTAATACTGGGTATAAAATATAGGACTCAAGAAGAGCAAAAATTTCACTGAGGGCTCCTGATAATCACGAAGCGCTCTAAAAGTGAGTCGTGGATAGGTGTCGTTGTGAGAGGCATAGTGTACTGTGGAGAAAGTGTCAAACCCATTAACTGCTAGTCCTCTGAACTTGGGGTAAACATATTGTCTTGGTGGCTCTGACAACGTGATGGGATGTAGAGATCAATAAAGTTTCCTCAGATTCTGTTAGAGAAACTTTATTTTCTTAACATTTCAAGGAAACAGAGATCACAAAAATGGTAGATTCTGGTGGTAGAAATGTTACTATTGATTGTATGATGTTACTGTAATTTCTTTTTTTTTGAGATTAAATATATTGTGCACCAGGTACTCTGACCGTATCTCTAGATTAATTTCAAGTAACATACCAGAGATTGATCATTTATTTAATAGTTACCTCTTCTTTAGCATTGGCAGCTTTGAGCATGTCGGGAAAACTCAGTTCCTGTCTACAACATAGCAACATCTCCTGGGAGAATGGAACTAGAAGACTAATTGAGTAGGATACACAGAAGCACACTTCTCTGCAAAGCACTAGAATCTGTTTATTTTGCAGAACTTAGGTTAGGAAGAGGAACCTTCCTTCTGAAATTGGGGTTCTACACAAGAATCTTTAAATCATTCTGTCTAGAATAAAACCATCCAGTGAAAAGGATATGTGAAAACTAATTGCAGGGGTTGTAGCCTGACATACTTTGACATTTTCTCTTGATAAAAATGAAATTGGAGATCACACATTTAAAATTTCAGTTGTGTTTTCACTTAATGAAGGGTCATTGATTTATCACAATAGTTTCTTTGTGAGTAAAACACTCCCAATAGTAATTGGTATTTCAGTTCTCACTGCTGAGTCTTTAGGATATTGAACTCTAGAGCCAAAATAATTTAATTAATTTAACCACCAGCCTGTAATAGAGTAAGCTTTCAAATTTCTTTTTATTTGCTATCTTGTTATAATGAAGAGTTTTGTTTTTCTCAGCTTCTCTGGGCCTGAATTTTCTCAATTATGTAATTGAATAAAAACAGTAAACAACAGTGCAGGACTGTAGTAAATGAAATTTTTATTCAGTAGTAGAACGATGGGCAGCATGAAATAATTTGGAAAGAATTTCAAAACAGTAAAATATACAATTAAATTTTGTAGATAATTATACACACGAATGCAGCACGAAGCTTCACTATTAGAGTACTGTGTTTGGTTTGCTAATAGGCTGTGTTACATCTTTTTTGTTGTTTTTTGTTTGTTTTGTCTCTGGGCTTTGAAGATTGAAGTTTACTTTAATTGCCAAGAAGGACATAAGTGAGTATATTTTTTTTAAATACTTCCTGTTTAAAGGCATGAATACCAGATATACTTTTGCTTTAAGAATGCTTTGCTTCTTGTTGAACAAAGTGGCTTGCTTCAGATTCTAGGATTATACACTGAGATTATACAGAGCTGGTGTGGTCCTATAATTTTTAGATGATTTTTTTTTTCTGTTTGCCATGTATCAGCCAGATTAGGAATTAAGAAATTTAAACCACTCGATATAGTGTGAATAAATTCATGTATTTTTTCTTCAGAGAAAACCACACATTTTCTAGTCTTTAAGGATTTCTTTTAGTTCCCATTTTGAGACCAGCAGGTTTGTGTTTTTTTTTCCCCTTCCCTTCTCTTTCCCCTTTCCTCTTCCTCCTTTCTTTTCTTTTTTCCCCAGAAAAGATTGTTGGAATCATAACATCATCTGCCAGAACAAGAGGCTGATAATCATACAGCCTTATTTTAAAAATTTCTTATTCCATCTTCCAGGATTCCTCCTGTTTATCTTTAGCCTTTGCTTTTCCCTGGAATATACTGCTCTTACACAGTGGTGTAAAGATGTTCCATCCAGTGGTTAGAGCTCAGTAGAAAACGAGTGGGCGGATGTGGATCCAGTAGACCATCTGCACCCTATGCCTTTCTAGCCTTACTAAACCGGCGGAGGGGTATATTTTTAAATTTAATTTGTGGGCTGAGGAGATAGCTCAGTAGAATAAGCACCTGCCTGGCAAGCACAGAGTCCTGAGTTCAATCCCCGGTACTGCACCAAAAAATAAAATAAAAATAAAAAATAAATAAATTTAATTTGTGCTATAGTAGATACGTTTGTGACAATCTTCTTGTACATATTTGTTAATTTTGCCTAATTTAAATCATACGTTAAATATGTAGGTGTTGACTTCCTCTTGGGGCCACTTAGTATTTCTTGCAACCTTTAGAAGGGACAGAAACAAGTTATACTTTTATCAATACTAGACATTTTAGGCTAGTACTAGGCTCAAAGTGTTAGAAAACACTTTAGAGTACATGCAGTGTACTAAGTAAGCAAATATAGCTGCTTAGTGACATGCCAGCAACTTTAACATCATTCACTTAAGGGACCTTTTTATTCTAGGAAAATAAAATAATAGACAGTGAATTAAAAAGTTAATTGTAAGAATGCAGTGAAAACCTGGAAGTCATGCTTACCCCCACCTGCTCTTGCGCTCCCCTTTGTCTTCCCTTACCCTCTCCTCTCCTTTCTGTACTCTACCTCTCCTTTCTTCCAAATTCTCTTGCATTCATGATTGAAAGAAAAGGGGGAAGTGAACAAATATATAATATAATTAATCGCTTAAATTCTGAATGAGAAGCTGTGTGCGGTAGCATGTGCCTATAATCAGAGCTGCTCAGGATGCTGAGGCTAGATAATGAGTTCAAGGCCAGCGTAGGTGACTTAACAGTTCTGTTTCAAAAATGCAAAGGGTTGGGGATGTAGCTCATTGCAGAGATACTGGGTTCAATCTCCAGTACTAGGAAAAAGAATTTGGAGGGGAGTGTGTTTAATCACTAAACAGTTTTTCACCACTCCTATGTCCACTGTCCTGTAACTGGTGATTATGTCTTGAGGATTACCATAGTTGTTTCTACTTAAGCAAAATTTAAGTATACAGAGAATGTTCCTTCATTTGTTTAATCTTTGTGTTTTGTTGTTTCCATAAAGACCAGAAGGTGGTTTTGCTTCTCTGTGTGTGTTGGTTGCTTTGGGTGTAAGGTATCCATCCCATAGCACACCATAAATCTCCACTAGATGTCAGTGTGCTACTAACTGAAATCACATCAGCCCTCTATAGGCGTGTTCTTAAAACCTATTGTGAAGGTGAACTCTATGATTTCTAGCCAGAGTAACCAAAGTGTTTTAGTGTTAATAGTGAGTAGTACTTGCCCTAAACAGAGTTAATAACAAGTCTGTTTTTAAAAATACAGAACTTTTTGCCTGAAAATCTCAAAATACACATATTCTGTTGTTTTTGATTTATTTTTCTTAATATGCTTAAAGAGAATGCTGATATGAAGTTCGCTTTACACTAGAGTGGGATTGCTTGGGTACCCATGGCTAAGCTCACCTGGCCAACACTGGCATCGTGTGATGACAGAACACCCTCCACCTAAACCTGCTGCGCCTCCAAGGCGTCCAGCATCGCATTTAGCTTCCCTTTGAAGAAGTCTGTTGTTTGAGTTCAATACCTTCTCTGTAGCACAAATTCAAATGAGAGCAATTAAGAAATACTGATATGATTGGTTAAATTAGTACGTGGCTGTTAATATCAAAAATTAAATTTTATACTGATCACACAAAATGCTAAATAACGAAAGTAACCTTATACTGTATGTATAAAATATATATGCTATTTTCTAGATGATGAGCTTGGAT
>NDGM011064852.1:0-12652 GCA_002564305.1 Octomys mimax
TATAGCTGAGTAATACTCCATTGTATAAAAATACCACATCTTTTCATCCATTCCTCAGGTGAAAATTCATTCTATTTAATTGTCATTAGTAAAACCAACCTGAGATAATACCACACTTAAATAATCTGACCACTGCCAAGGCATCTATTCTATACCATTTATATTTATTTAAATCCTAGTATATTCTACAACAACTTAAGGAGGGCAACACAGGTTATCATGACAGCTGCATAAAAAATAGAACTACAAAATGAAGGCACATGTAGTTATCTTTTTGTCCTTTGCATTCTTTTCTTTTGGCATATACTCAGCACATTCATCTGTAAGTACCTGGCCAAAATTTATTTACTTTATTGAATTATTGCGCCCCTTTGGTGTACGCATGACACAACAGGACAAAATGGGTTTTAATTAGCCCTCTTGGGTGATGGAGCTTCCACTGAATGAGGGATGAAGCTTCTGGGGATAGTCCAACCTTCTGCTTTTTCTGGGGACGCTAGAGAAGGTTCATCATTCTCACCCTCATAGGGCTAAACATTTTAGATAGGGCATTTTACGTTAATCTTTATGGCCACATTCCTGTACTGTTCATAATTTTTTGACTTTTTTTTTTTTAGTACAGGATCTACAGTGTCTCACTCACAGATTAGACTCACAGTGATCCTCCTGTTTTTCAGCCTCCCAAGTGCTGGGTTTACAGGCACCTGACACCCCACCCAGTCTCAGCCTGTGCATGGGGGGCAGGGCGGTGCTACAGGCTTCAGAATGGAACCCCCAGCCCGTACCTAAGAAGGCACATTAATCCCTGGAGATATCCCCCGCCCCTGCCTTTTCACTTTTTAAAAAACTCTCTTTAAAAAAAATGAAGTAGGCATACATGAGGGGCTGGGAGCAAGGGGCCCTAGGAAGACAGAGGGATTTGCCCCACAGACAAAAGGATGCCTGCTGTCCCCCTGGGCTTGGACTCCCACCTTGCATGCCTGGCTGAGTTGCAGTCAGTTGCTGAAGGCAGTGGACAGCTGGAACTCTGAGTCTGGCTGCTGTTTCAAAGCTGTCCCTTGCTCCATTTTCTGAGATCCACACCAAGACTTCAGCTGCTAGGCGGCGAGTCTCCACCACCTTTTCCGTGCGCTTTGGTCTCAGAGCACATGGATTCCACAGGTGAGGACTGAACACGGCACCCCAATGGGACTGAGTTTTGGGGTCTTTTGGGGTGTCATGGGACCCAGCTTCTCTATATTTTACTAAAGCACTCTAGACATGGTACGCTTTGGAGAACTTGCCACTATGTTCTGAATCCCATTCTTCTCTAAGCAACCATCTCAGCGTCTCATTTTTTCCATTAGGAGGGTGATTAGAGTACAGCATGATTTATTTCTAACAAGCCACAGCTCTAGCAACGTGGCCTTCCATTGGCTTCATTTTAAATGTCTTTCTTTGCTAATTAGTGTGCCTTAGTTCAGTGTGGCAAATAACATTTATGTTCTGAGTTGGACAGGGAGGAAGAGAACCATATCCAAAGTGAGAGATTTAAAAATCTTCAAAATAAGAATGCAAGGAACATCTGAAAGTAAACCTTAAAAATTTGTTTTTGTGTCTCTCTTAAACCAAGGAAGTTGGTTAGAGAGTCTACAATAGAGTAAAAAGTGATGTGATAATTAGGTAATGAATTAGCCCCCTGGTACTTGCAGCTTCCTACTACTTTTAAAGACCCCTTTCTTGCTTCCTAGGACCATGGTGGTGGACCTGTGGCAGGTGTGTCGCAGCCAGATGTTTGTTATCACTGAAAGTTCTAAAAGGTTCACTACCACTGTCCTAGGATACTTGGTGCATGCAAAATGCCTCAGTGTGACTAATAAGGTACCTAGCATAAAAGTTAATTAATGAAAATGAAAACACTAAACCTCAGGTTATTTAGTAACCAGAGCCTGGAGCCAGATCCTAATTAAACTACATTTGTAGCGAAGGAAGGGATCAAAATGCCCAATAGGTTCCATCTGGCTACTTCTGTGGGTTAAAGTAGAGCCTCCTGTCCACACCAAGTTAGCTCTTGCACCTTCTTTCCACTGCAGTGAGGACCTGAACCAGTCTTCCTCTGGGAGGCCCTGGGGAGCACCAGGCTCCTCCCTCCACGTGGAATGGGCCTGGCAGCTAGGGAATCCAGCTGGAGAACAGCTCTCCGTAGCCCGGGTCCGCAGGCTGTCGTTCACTCCACTGGAGGCCCTGACACTCCAGTTCCATTTGTGTCCCAAAGAGGAGATCTGATACCGGTCCTGGCGGAGCAGTGACTTTTCGTAACTTCTGGCAGGGGCCTCACTGACCCGTAACACCGCTGTGCACATGATTTCTTCTCATACTGTCTTTGTAAATTGACCATGGATAACCTTGCTGGCCTAATCAGATCAATCAGAATAACATTTCTTTAGCTGCCACACACTGGCAGCTTCCTGGGCCGGAGCTGACTCAGTCTGCCCTGGACGCCAAAGGCTGATTTGGAGTTTCTAGTAGTCTCAGGTTTCCTTTGCTTTTATCACAGTTGGTGAGCTTTGTAAGGCCGTGTTTACAGCCATGCAAATTAGCCTCAGCTGGAGAGAAATCAGGTCAGGCCTAAAGGAAATCAAGTGCTGGGTCAAAGGTATTTTGCAATCAAAAAATTGCAAGTCCGGTGGCCATACTGCTGGGTCAGAGCAGGCTCTCCTAGGAGGTAAGAGGGCTACGTTGTCTGGTGTAACCTGAACTCTCTCTCGCCTTCTGCACCCTGGACACTGCCAAGTGATGGAGGAAGAGTGGTGCAGGCTGGGCCACCACAGACAGCTGCCACTGCCTTTGTCAAATAAAGATAATTCCAATGGGAAAATACTTCATCGTCTAAGGAAGAAGCACTGGTTGTCAGCCGCGTCACTCACTGACGAGGCAAGGCTCGAATTCATTGCTTCACTCTACTCACACATTCAGCTTTAAAATGTGCAGAAAATTTCTAATATGTTGCACCTGGAAAGACTATTTTAAAATTTGTATTCCAGATGCTATGTTAGTTATAGAAATTAAGGTCAGAATTGCTAACTAGTTCATCTGAACACAAAATCTCTGGTTTCCAATTTCTACTGTAGTTTTCCCATATTTCCAGTCCTTCCTTGCCCCAATGAATAAAGAATCTAAAAATACATCTCTGAAGACTGGAAGATTATGAAAATCAGAATTATTCTCTGAACCTGGGTACCTATGATCTGAACAGCATGCTGCTGATGGTTTAAGGCAGCTTGATCTATGAAATTGTGTTGGCTCTGAGTGCCGACATATCGATTCATGTGTGATTCCTATGCTTATGTGGTTTCTAAGGAGTAAGATAAAATGAAAATTGATGGATTTCAAGCATCCTCATCTGCAAAGTTGAAGGACCATGCCCTTGAAATTCTTTAAATTAAAGTTTATCTCTTGACAGATCACTAAAAATTAGAAGCCCCGAGGCCTTAAAAGACAGTTCAGAAGTTGATTGTTGGCTAGGATCAGAGTCAGAGTCACATGACACATCTACTGACGCTAGTTCAGGGTGTCTTTCACTATACAGTGACGGGAAAATTAAACTCTGTCTTCCCCAAATGAAGGGAAAGTCAAGATTGTAGTTAAATTTACACTAACATACTATTTTTCAAGTAATTAAAAACACAAGTTCCGGGGTTGCTGCTAGAGTTACTCCTTTGCTTTGGCACCTATGAGCTACGTGGTGTGGGGCAAGTTACCCAAGGTTGTTTCCTCACACACATAGAGTTAGGATTAGTAACCACCTCTTTGGGTTAGTTTGAAAATTAAATAAGTTAATGTAAGTAAAAAGCAACTTAACCAAAACCAATTAATGTTACTCAGTAAAATCTGCAATTATCTCACTTGAAAAATACAAATAAGTCTAAGATTATATAAGTCTAAGATTATTAAGACTTTCTTCTGTTCCTGTTTAGCATGTGCCCAAGAGGACAGGTGTACGCGAGAAGGGGCTGTTATGACCGTCACATACGTGGGAGGTCTGTGCACTCTGTAAGGCATTTACGAGATCAGTTGTGAAGCATCCACGTAACCTGAGCTTGTAACTGAAGTCTGCATTAGAACCTTCCCCTGCTCTTGTTATATCCTCAGCATTTTCTAACTTAAAACTGAAGGCCAGAAGAATCGCTGCCAGGGGGCAAGGACCTATCACAGGTACTCAGCTCTGTGCCATCAAGAACTGCATCCATTAAGTCTGCATTCCACGGTCTCAGAACGTGCTGAGGATAAGTGAGCAAGGTTCTGGAAAATCTTGGTCAGACTTCCATAAACTAGGAGGGAAAGGATAAATACTGCTTAAAAAATATGTAGGGCCATGCATAGTGGTGTGCTCAGAAGCTGAAGCAGGAGGATCATCATAAATTCGAGGCCAGCCTGGGTTAAATAGTGAGTTCAAGGCCAGCCTGAACACACTATGAGACCTGTGAGACGCTGTCTCAAAACAAAAACAAAAACAAAAACAAAACTGAATATAAAACAGTTGTCTTATAGCATACCTTGTAATACACAGTCATACTTTTTTGAATTTTCTAATTAGATGATCCTAAATCTATATTCAAATAACTCTTTACTTTCTTTACATAGAAGATTTTAAAGACATGGAGGGATGAGGCAGGAGTGGATTCTGGAACCAGTACCAACAGAGACAAGTCTAATACTTTATAAAATTTAACCCTATAGCCATTTATTCTGAGCACTGGAACTGTATGACTACAAATGAGTTTTATTTTACTAGCACCTATAAACCTTTCTAATACACATTTGGCTCCCAATGCTCTGGGTGGGTAATGTGCTATGAAACTTGGTCTTCTGGTCCACAATAAAGAGCTTAACAGGACTAAAGAAGATGCTGAGGGGCAGTTTCTCTCCTCTAGGTTCCCTTTCTGGGTAATCGGAGACAGGAGAGCATTTAGTTCCGGATCTCAGAGTTCTAAGGTGCCCTCTTGTGGCCTGGATGAGTAATGAGCACCCTAAAGACTGCAGTTGGTTTGAGGTCCAAACACAGATTAAATTATGTTTAATAGCCAACAAGAGAAACGCAGTGTAACTCCAAGAATAATATTCAGATTTGACATTCTGAAAGAATCACTGATATTCATATTTAACAACTTTTACTGCTATTTTATAAAAAATAAGCCAATAAAGTAAACATACAACCTAACTTTTGGGATCTTCTCATTTCCAAACAAAATTTACAAGCTGGAATTTTCAAAAACTGGTGCCTATCCTGGAGCAGAAGAAGCTACCATTTCTTTAGAGTAAATGTCATCCTCAGGGTCTTTTGAGTTGAAGAACAGGAGGAACCGAGACATAGCACTAATAATCCCAGGTTTATACTCACACCAACATCACACAGACACTTGACAGTTGACCACCTTCATCCTGCCACTCACTTATCAAACTTATGAAAAATTCAAAAGGACAGACAAACACATCTCCAGCTCTGGGGTGGGTAATGCACGTACCTCTCTAGAGCAACCCAGAGAATTCATCTTTGTCACAAAAACTGCAATAATATAAACTCAGGAATAAACATGTTATTAAAACCTTATAGATTTATGTGCAGGCTTACGAACAATATCCTCCTTTGCCCCTTTTCCCTTCCACAATAAACAGAGACATGAAATCTGGGTTTTGAGACTTACAGCTGTGATGGTCACCAAAGTGACCAAACTACAATCAATGCCTGAGAAATTTTTGACACTAGAAAGTTTTGATAGACTGATGTCTGCTAACCATCACGGCATCCCTGCCCTGAGAGTGCCAGGAGAAAACGCCCAGCATTTCATTAATTCCTAGAGAATGTCTTCTAAAATGACAAATGGAAAGGAATGTTTTCATGCATCTTACAGAAAAGGAAACAGACATGATTTATTACTCAAAGTCATACCACGGCATCTCAAGAGAAGCAGAACATTGGCAGAGCACACTGATTTTTAGAACATTGTCGGGCACATTCAGAAGGCAACTGGGAAACTTATTGAAGTGGCTATTTTCTTGACAGGAACTGGCAGACTCTCGGACAATACTGGCAGATTTTCGATCCTTGTCAAGGTGCCAACTTTCTTGATTGGAAACAAATGTAATCTAGGGGCAATGTAAACATGGACACATTGCCGCGGAAACTTTGTGGGGCAAGGGTGGCACACAAGCTAATCTGAATAAACTGCTAAATCTTCGGATGTGCCATCAAAAGAAGTTGTGGAGTGCTTCTATACACAGCGAAAACCAGGAATGATCTAGAAATTGCCATTAGCTTTAGGAATGAAGACACTCATTATTTAAAAGGATGACAACTTTGAGAATCAGTGAAAGTCAAGATTTTCTTTCCAGGACATTCACATTAGTGCATAAATAAGCAGAATGCTTCACATATGCTCATATGATAATTTTCTTTGATTCTCTTAACAGCTTTGATAAGGACATGATATTCCCTGCATTAAAAAGAAAAAAAAGTGTGGGAAGGCTAAATTACCTGCTTTGTCTGAAGCTTACAAGGGCAAAACTGCAAGAGTATCACCTGTTGGCTTTACCACCAAGCTCTGGTACTGAATTTGGTTCCTGCTGTGCTTATAGTGCCAGAGTGGTGTGACGTCATAGATGGCACAGGTACCTATCTGAGGACACAGTGCAAGATTGGCATAATTACTATTTAATTGCTTAGTATAGCTAATAGTTAAAAGAGTATGGCTAATTAAAAAAATACAAAGCTCTAAGTCTTTTTACTTGACTACTTGGCTCCTACTGCAAGGCTGTGAAGAACATTCTGGATAATCAAACAATACAGGAAACGTCTGGGTTTGCACAAATGTGGCGGAATCTTCTAGTAATGGCTCCTTTCATAAACTTCAAGTCTATCATTTCAATAAAAGTTGTCACTATCAATTGTAAGGCAAATTACCATTTAAATAAAGGAGAAATGCAGATACATGCTGAAGTTCCTACATATCCTCTCAAGTGTTTACAATTATTAATATCTTCTCAGTTAAAAGGCACCAATTTATGTAAAAAATTATGTCATTTTCTTTATAGGTCTCACTTATATGCCAACTGAAGTAATGAAATTAGAGGGGAGGTATGGGTCTTCTATGTTACATGGCATCATTCATCAGGGTCTCTGTTCTATCTGTCTATCTTTGCCTGTGTAACTTCCTACTCTACTGGTGCCAGTGTTGAGAATTTTAAACACTGTTACAGAAGTTGAACATTCCTGCCCTGAATGATGAATGTGACATGCACAGAGGGACAAGGGCCAGCTGTATTTAAGAGATGCGCACCTTTGCAGGCTGAACCCCTGAACCGCACCCTTATGATGAGGCCCTGTAGACCCACTTCAGCCTCCACTCACAGAAAACAGCGAAGGCCACCCATGTCTATAGATAGATTTTAGAGGGTACTAGACCTTACCAGTCAGGGAGCTTAAGGAGTTCAAATTCAGACTATTTCCCCATCAGTCAGAGAAACAAAATGAAGACAAGTACTAATTGCTCAATCAGCAAAATATTATGAATTAAGAACTTAGAATAAATGGTCAAATGCTTTAATGTTTTAAAAACAAAAACTCATTCACCAAAATGAAAAATTTTTTAAGATAAAAATCATAAACTTTAGAAGAACAAAGAACAAAGACGCTTTCCCTGAAGTGGTAAACTGAGGCTGGTTTTGGAATATAGAGTTTCCTTTTATCTTTTATCTGGCAAAAAAGTCTTCTGCTTCTATCAATGGCATTTCAAAAGCCAGCCTGGCTACGGAGCACATCACACTCCATCTCACACAAATTGAGATCCACAGGAACGCATTTCATAGCATGTCAGTTGATTTGCTTGAAGCTTATTGTTTTATTAGAATAATTGAAAGGCAGAGCGCAGCCGCCAGGGTTGTATCCCTGGCATGCCGTGCCGGCCCTGCCACTGGGGCACTCTGAGCCAGAGATTAAGACTGGGTATGGTGTCATGCACCTGTAATCCCAGCATGTGGGAGGCTGAAAACAGGAGAATCCCTACAAGTCTGATGTACATAGTGAGACCCTGTAGACCCTGTACTAAAATACAGGAAAAAAAGAAAAATTGAAAATGTTCCACATAGTGTGTTCTGTTAGAAGACCTGTTCTGATATATTGCAATTATATTTTTCTTTTGACAATTTCTAATGAACTTGGAAGAGAGGAAAAAATTTGTATCATGATTTTCATTCATAATTTATTGTCAATGAGAGAATTCAATTTGACTAAGAAAACTACATTCAGACATTTCCCATTTTTCCTCTTTAAATTTCAGTCCATTTCATCATCAGAACATTTCTTAAGATATGAACTTAAGAAAACCCCACCACCACACAACTGAAAAAGAAAGTTGATGATAGTGCTATTACTCAATATTTTACAGTTTTCAGAAAAACACTTCCTGAAATCCTCAATTTAAATTTCACAATGTCAGGTAGATTTGGATATTGTTATTGCTGTTTTGCAGAAAGAGAAAAAAATGTAAGAAGGATGACAGAGAGCTTATCCACAGTAGAAACAAGAACTTGACTATCCCCTTGATCCTGTCTCTGCTGTGACCAAAATGCGGACGCAGAGGAACACTAGGAGTAGTTGTCACAGTCACATGACCAAAGTGAGGGCAGCTAACACAGGCTGGGTGTTGACTGTATGCTGGAAACTACACTGAGCCTGACACACTCAGAATAGCATTATGAGTGGATATTATATCAGCTTTTTGTCATTGTACTAAAATACTCAAATCAATTAACTTATAAAAAGAACATATTTATTTTGACTTTGTTCTGTGTTATGGTCTGTGTCTAGGTGTTTGCCCAAAGCCTCATGCAATCATGAGGCAGCTTCTAGTGTTTGTGATTAATTCATGCTGGAGTTATCAGTCTGAGTGCTACACCTGCCCTGGGGCAGATAATCTGCATACAATGTAAGGAGGGAAGAGAGGCTTGCTAGCTGCTGTACCGCTCTTTGCTCTTTGCTCTTTTCCTGCCCCCATGAACAGCTGCCCTCTTCCTTGTGCCGCTCTGCCTTGGAGCCAGCCGAGTATGGACTGAAACCTCCACTAACTGTGAGCTAAATAAACCTTCCCTTCCTTAATTTTGGGTGTTGGGTATTTTTTCTCAAAATGAGAGAAGAGTAAGTGAGACATTATGAGAGATTCCATTTCAAAATAAGGTAACCTCACTGCTTCAGGCATTTGGTAGGAGTAGCACATTATAGAAGGAACATAGGGCAGAACAGAACTCTTACCTCATGGCCAGGAAGAGAGGGAAGGGAAAAGACTCATCTTTCTGTCCCCTTCAAGGCCATCCCCACGTGACCTAAGCACCTGTCACTGGTCTGTACCACCAAAAGGTTCTACTGTCTTCCAGGAGCACTATGCTGGAACCAAGCTTTTAATATATGGATCTTGGCAGGATGCTTACCCAAACCTTGGTGCATGCATCTTGAGTTATGCACGGAGAGTGTGAGGGCCTAAGGTCTTTGAGTCAGATCACATCCACCTGGCTACACGATGATCTTAAACTCCTCTTGCAGACAATGGTGGCTATTGGCCCCCAAGTCCCTGAGTTGTTGTTCAGAAGTTTTCACAGAGAGGTCTACCTTGAAAACTTCATTTAGAATCACAGAGCCGATTTCCACCTTGTCAAAGTCGATCCTCCTTACCTTGCCATTCTGTGGGATTCACATAGCATGTTTTCAAGGTTGATTGCCAATACGAGCTCCACAAGGCAAAGCCAAGGCCCCTTAGGAGTGTGTGGTTGTGTGTGTGTGTGTGTGTGTGTGTGTGCGTGTGTGTTTCTCTTTAACATATTCCTAATACTAAAGACAGTGCTGCCCAATAGAACATTTGTAATGATGGAAATATTTCATTGTTGTACTATCCAATATGGTAGTCAACTAGGCACAAGAATGAAACTTGAAAGTGACTCCTTTCAATAGTTAACTGATTGTCAGCTTCAGTAAGAAATGCCCAAATAAATTGGGTCATCATAGTTGTGAGTATGGCTGAAAATCGTGGGTGTTACTAAAGATAAAAGACCCACCCTGGGTCTAAGCAGCACCAAGCAATAGGCTTGTAGCCTGAATGGAATACAAGGGAAACAAAGGAAGCTTCAGTGCTGGTTCTTCAGAGGCATTCTAGTCTTCACTTCACCTTGGACAATGTCTCCAGGCTTCAGCCTTCCATTGCAGACCCTTCATCCTCCTGGTGTGGACTTGTGTGGGATACTATAGTGCAGACATTACAGTGAGCTCAGGCCTTTGACTGCACCCTCAGATCTCTAGCACACAGGCAGCCATTTTGTTCTCTTTCATTCCTGACTCTTCTGGGCAGCCATTAGAAGCCACCCTTGCAAATCCTATGCACACATCTTATAGTAATCTGTTGCTCTACTGAACACTAATTAATTACTAATGAATACTAATTAATTACTAATACAATTGAAGTTTTAAATTTCTATTTTATTTAATTTTATTATTTAAATAGGTGCATATTCCTGTACTATGAAGTGCCAGGCCAAAAGTCCTGCAGTCATAACCACTCACCCCAAAACGTTGTTGAACCGATGCTCTGATAGGTGGAATCTATTGTTCATGTTGCTTATGAACTTTTACTGGTAGTAAAATAAGCATTACTAGAATGAATGTCTAGAAGAGTCCAGATTAAATTTTTAAAAATTCAGAAGATGAGGCCAAAATAGTTTATCAAGCTCATGAAGATTTCTTTTCTTTTCTTTTCTTATTTTTTTTCTTTTTTTTTGGCGGAACCAGGGATTGAACCCAGGCCCTTGCACTTGCCAGGGAAGTGCTTATTTTACTGAGCCATCTCCCCAGCCCCATAAGTTCATAAAAATTTCTTGAACTACTGGCTTCTCTTCTGCCATCTATGACTCAAAAACTCCCCAAATATTTTCTGACAACAGAGGACAACCTAGCAGAATTCTCATGTATAATACAAATGCATATATACTTACAACTATTATGATAGTCACTGCATACCTTTTTAACCTTGTTTTTTTCTGCATATGTCTCTGAAAGAGGCTTTTTCTTCTGTGGAGTTGTAACTTTGGAGAATAAATATTCAAATTCACTAGTGTCCTGAATGTCAGGTTCTTCTAAGGAATCCCATAAAGTTGGTGCAGCATTTTGGCTTAAAAAAGAAAACAAGTTTATCTTATGAACCAAAGCAGAAGATACTATAACAATAAAATATTTCTTTAATTTATTTTATTTCTTTTTTTTAAACTACAAAAAATCCTAACAAACGTGAAGAAAACTTTTCACAGTCTACACGTTCAAATCAAAACACACCATATAATACATGGGCACATGCAGATGTCCATGATCATTAGAAATAATTGAAGAGTGCTGAAGAAGGCCCTTGGCACTTAGAAATCCCAAGATATCTATTGCTGGGATGCACAGGCATCCTTCCTCCATCGGCAGCACTGCCTGGGTGAGCAGTTGCACCCAGCACCCACGGAACAGAGAAAACCAATGCTGAAACCTGGTAAGATAACTCCCAAAGAGACTGAAACCAGCTGGGAAGGCTCAGCTCCACATCCTCCCAGGTGCTTTCTTCTGGTCCTGAATGGATGACTCTCTGGGTCCATGACCTGAGTGGTGACCTCACACCCCAAGCAGCAGCACCAAAACCATGAAACTCCTGCACGGCACTAGCACACTAAGACTCCACCAAAAGCAGCCATGGGACATTGTGTTTTGTTTCCTAGAAATGGGCGCCCTGTTGTCCTGAAGCAGGGAAGGAGCAGCAGCTGGCATCGGGTCTGTCAACCAGCCTCTGAGGACCAAGTGTGCCGAGGGCTGCTCTCCCCACTCTTCCCACACGTCCCCCACCAGCGACCTGCCTCCCTTGCTTCCTTGCTCAACTTCTCTTTATGCCCTTTTAACACCCACAGACAGAAAAACAACTCGCATTTGCAGTTTTGTTTTTCAAACACACGTAAATGTTATGATCTGAAACACAGATAAGTATTGACTTTTGTTTTATACATATTTTTGTCTCTGAAAACTAAAAATAATACAATTATACATAATAGCATATATAATAAGTATATTCGATATACTATTAAATTTATTGATGCAAGGCAATTTTCACATTCAAAATAGTTGGCAAGATTGGCTTTTTAGGGCTGCTTGCTCATATTTTGTGAGGTCTGTTTTTCCCACTGTTTTGGTGCGGGCCACATTTACTTCTCTCTACTTTTTGTTGCTTTTAAATATAATTTTCTATTATATTATTCAAAGCATTTAATCATATATACATAATATGTGTAAGCTATGAAGTATAACAATGTGAAGAATGCTTGGGAAGCCACTGGCGATCCCACAGGCTAGCACAGTCTTAACGGAGTGCATCCATCATCTGTGACATGAACCGTCCTTGGCCACAGGCTTCTGCCATTCAATCTGCTTCCATGTGAAATGAGACACCATTTTGTTATGTGCGCACCTCGGCTGCATTGAAAAGCGTAGATCTTACCTGGAAAAGAGCCAGGGCATTTTGGGGCCTCCAGCGTGCTAAGGGCAGCTGCCTAGGCTGCAGCAAGGTCCTAGGCAGCTGAGGAGGAGGTGCCTAGAGGGAAGTGGTGT
>NDGM011064854.1:0-18840 GCA_002564305.1 Octomys mimax
ACCTATACTGTAACATCATGCAACTCAGTTGTGTCCCAAATTTTCTGATCAAGGAGATTACAGAGCCACAGAGGACAGTGATCGATGATGTAAAGTGTGTCTAAGGAGAGTCACATAGAGAAAAACCATTCTTTCAGGCTTTCACAGAGAGCAAATTGGTCAGACAATGGCCATGTCTCATCCTCATGGCTGACACTGACAAAGGATCTACAAAGTGCAGTATAGGGTTACAAGATAAATCCTGAGGGGATTTGACTGACCTTATCAGATACAAATGTTACATTTCTTGTTGTATAGGTCTTGCTTTATCTTAGTCTTAACCATCCAGCAGGAAAGTATAAAAACGAGGTATATAACGTAAAGCCATATTAATATGCTGAGCTGTGAAAGGCTCAAGTCAACAACTTCTGCGGATAACTCACTACTATTGTGGACTGCTGGACTGTGTTAGATTGTTTTGCTGAATTTGTGCATCTGTAGTACTTACATGCTAATGGAATATCCATCTCTGACAGGACTAAACAAAAAATGGAGACACAAAGGAAGGACCATGTTGTATTTGTATATACAGAATAGTTAGGATAGATACAGAGCTACTTTCACTTAATTCAATGAGAAGATGACAATGTACAATGTATTAATTATTGAAACTGTCCTATTAATCACCTTTGAAACTGTCTCGTTGATATTTGTTTCTCAAAAAAATTAAATTAAATAAACATATTTTCGAATCACTGACATGAAGTAATGAGATTGTGCCTTGGCAGTGAATCTTTACTTTCTGTTATTCACATTAAGGATAACGCTGTACTCTATCGCCTGAAGGCTATCGTTTTGTACTTTAAGAAGTACCATCTAAGTAGTAGTTGCCAAAGTCTGCATTTGGAAATTCCAGTAAAACAATTAGATTGACAGAATATTTTTACTTCTTGTAGTAAGATAAAATAATTTTAAAATGCAAGTTTTGTTATTCCTATCAGTTCTTAATCTTCTCATCTTGGTTCTGAAAGCCTGATTTTGGGGATTTACAGTTATCTAAAAATGATTATTATTTATTTTTATAAATAAAGCTATTTAACAAATGAAAAAAAAATGTTAGTGCTTTCTATGGTTACTAGTGAGTCATTTATTATTTTATTATAACTGTGACCATCTTAGGATTTGTGTATTAGGATGTATGACCTAAACTTAAATGTATTTTATGAGCACATAGCTTTTTTTTTATTTTGAAAACTCCAACATAAAAGTTGTAATGTAGGGCTGGGAGATAGCTCAGTGGTCTTAGCGCTACCTGCCTAGCAAGTGCAAGCAAGCAGGTTCGATCCCCTGTACCGCATGCTGCACCAGTCCCCTTCCAAGCTGGCAACTGAAACTGGGCATTGTGGCACATGCCTTTTATGCCAGTTCTGAAACAGGAGGGTCCCATTGAGTCCAAGCTGTGTAGTGAGACCCAGTGCCAAACACATAAATTAAAAATAAAAAGTTGTAATCTAATTTTTAGTGGGTCAGACAGACAAAGAAATTCAGTTCATAAATAATTTTTAAAATAACCAAATTCTTTTGTCTGGTGTTTTGATCATCAGCTGGCTTATGAACATATAAATAGCTCTTTCTACAGAATAATAAAAAATATTTTAACAAAATACAAGATTTACAGAAGTTTCAAGACCATCCATACAAAATGGCCATAAGGTTTTTTCCAAGGCAAGAAGTCTATGTTTTACTACAAAATCACAATGTTATTAGTAAGAGCTGTGATGTTTATTAGTGTTTCCATTTTGATTTAAACAATCAACTTAGGGCAGGCCAGATAGCTCAGCAGATTAAACTCCCTGCTTACGCGGACGCTGGGGCTGGAGGTTCGATCCCCAGCCTTCTGTGCTGGCACTGCCCCCTGGGGACCACTGGAATGGCGATTGAGACGGGCATGATGGCACATGCCTGTAATTCTAGCACTTGGGAGGCTGAAAACAGGAGGATCACTATGATTTTGACCTGTGTAGTGAGACCCTGTAGACCCTGTCCTAAATACATTAAAAAAAAAAATCAGGTTGTGTATAAAGTTAGCTGCTTTTAACCAATGCAATAAGATAAACAGGGGAGGGTCAGGGAGATAGCTCAGTGTCATAAGCACCTGCCTGGCAAGTACAAGGTTCTGAGTTCAATTCCCAGTACTATGCGTGCACACATGTGCACACACAGACACACACACACACACACACACACACACACACACAAAGATAAACATGAGGGGCATAAAATTTTGAAACTATCCTTCCCCTCAAAAACTAAAATAAAAAAGAACACCATTACGCCTTTCTACTTAAATTGCTTTCTACTTAAATTGCGATGGAGGAAATGTACAAAAGCAGAGAACCACAACAATCAGGATGAAGCGTGCAGCCTTTGCTCATGCTTTACAACAGTGAATCTTGACAAGAGTAGATTTTCTAATGTGCATTTAATCACCAGTGGACTGGCAATGGCTGGGCTCTACTCTGTAATGTTTCTAAGACTGTAGTCATTAAATATGAATGAAAAAGAAAGAAGTCTTGGCAGAACAGAAGGGACATAAATTTGATAATTGGGTCGATTTAAATATTATTCATGGCAAATAGCCTAGTTCACACTCTAGGCTTGTGCTAGAGCCTATTTCTGTGGCTTGGGCTTTCTTGATCTTCCTCTACCCCACTATATCATTTGCTAAGGGGTCACTTAGGTTAGGGTCACTTAACAAATCCTCGACCAGTAGCATGGCTGTGTGCATCTGCAGTGCTGGTGACCACTTATCTTTCAAAATATCTAAACATATTTTTCAAAACTTGTCTACATTAGGTTAATAGATTTTGGTCATGAAACATACTTAAGGTGCTGCCATTGGGTATTCTTCTGGAAGAAATAATTCAAGTTTTAAAGTCCTCCTTCAAAGGGAGAATTTTGGGGGTCATCAATGAACACAGAAAAATAGCAGGTATTGCTCTCCTGATTCTTCTTTAATCCCAGTAACTGTCTCTGCCAGCAAATTCTGGGTTTCCTTGATGATCCTGCAGGGCTGCCCAGCCATCCTGTCAGATCACAAGTCCAAGCACATTAAAGAGCTCTTAAAACAAAACTAAACTAAACTAAACAACTAAACTAAACTAAATGTAACAAAAAACAACCTGTGAAGTTACTCTCAACACATTTTTATAAAACCAGAAAGAAAACAAAAATGTACATACATTTTAGGGTATTAAATAATTTAGTGTTCTCAATAATTTATGTCATATAGTAATTTCAGCGCTTTGTGGGTAATATAAGGAATTAATAATATCTTTTTGAAAAGCCCTTTAGCAAAAGACCACTTAAGTAGCTTCAAATGATTTAGTAGCATATAATATCTTATCACCATCATTATAATTCAGTTCATGTCTAGTACTTTTGTTGTGTACAAAAGGAAATGTTTACTTTTTTACATGCACCATGAACTCCTTTAAAACATTGATATAATTCTTCTCTAAGGATGACAGCAGGTTCCTTCACTCATCGGGAGTTCCAGACTTTCTAGAATAACTTTCTATACTGCAGAGACTGAGAAAGATTGAAGCTACTTGCTCTTATTGCCGAGTGTGGATTGAATACAGTTTAATTTCCATCAGTGAATCATACTTCCTCTGCCTTAAATTTGAAAATTAGTTTGAAAAACAAGGTAGAATGAAAGGCATCCATGTTTTAGGTACTCGTTAAAATAAGACACTCACAGAGAAGATCATAAATTGTATTGCTATATCTGATAAACTAGATTACAAATAAGGTGATATGCTCCTAAAACTGACAGATACAGTAATAGCTTTATTTCACTCCAGATTTTATCTAAGGTTTTTTTTTCTTTTTTTTACAAGTTGGCAGTGGTTTTTTATATGCAGCTTCCAGGCTCAATCAGAGGAAGCAGTGTTATGAGGCAGCATGCACATCGTGCTGTTGAATGAACCCCAGAAGCTCAGCCTGGGTACAAGCCCCTTGGGTCTTCCAATAATTCTGTAAGTATTTAATTGTGTACATCACATTGTGTATCTGCTTAAACTATCAAGGGTGTTTTTGCTACCTATAGTTCAGTTCTGACTGATATAGTGTTTGGCTCTAGGATGATTTTTAGACAACAATTCCATTTTCAAGTGCTGACTTAAGGCACTGACATAGACTGTGTCACAATAGAGGCTTAAAAAGCAAAAGATAGCTGAAGTATTAGTTGTAATTTTATTGCAAGGAATGAATACTTCTAGTTGGAAAGTTGAATCTTTTTCTTAAGTAAAGCAACATGGGCCAAGTACTAATACAGACAGTTAATTTAGGTAGAAATGTTATAGGTAGTCAGACAGGACCAAGCCCTCAAGGGAGTCAGTGCAGAAGATGAGCATATGTTGCAGTGAATACATTACAGTGGGTGGTGGTGCATCTATTGAAGTCCAGGACTCAAGATAAAAATGGGATGGCCAGGCCTACATGCCTCTGCAAGGCATAAGAAATATAGTATGATTGATATCACTTGGTTTAATAAAGTCCAGATAGACATCAGTCATCCAAACAGGAGACCAGGATCTCCTGGTTTGTCACTTCCAAAGAGGTCCTTGTTCTTTCCATGTACACTTATTATGTGACTTGCTTCCCCATTGATCAATATTTCCTAAACAGCTATACTTATACTCATTGGTTGATCATAATTTTGATTCATATTATGCCTACCTCATCATCTTGCATCTTTTTCATGATTTTGCCCATAAAAATTCTCCTGGAAAGTGGGGTTTGCAGTGGATACTCAGGGTCTCTCCTATCTCTCAGGAGCTGTCTCTCCCACAATAAAATTTTCTGCTCTCGCTGTTGCTCTCATTCTTGTTAATATATTTGGTCCAGGGTCTCACTATGCAACTCAGACTCTTACCGATCTACCTGTTTTCAGCCTTCCCAGGGTTGGGATTACAGGTATGCATCACCATGCCTACAGATTGGCTGGCTCAGTGCACCTCAGGGTTGGGCTGGCATGGCATGCAGTATCAGGGACTGAAATCTGGACCCTGAGCTTTCCTAAGCAAGTGCTTAGTCTGCTGAGCTATCTTACCAGCCTTAAAATTTCCTACTGTTAACCTCCCTTGTGCTTTAGAATATATTCTTTGATTTGGGAAAACATGAACTTAGTGTATTGGACATCTAGAAGGTTCGAAATTATAACATTTCCTCTATATCATTTGGAGATCTTATATCATTACCTAATATGTAACTACTGATCAGAAAAACAATATTTTGTTCTCTCAGCTGTATGCTAAGGAGCACAAATGGGAAAAGTTAGCCGTTCCTGAAGAGGTACCAGTCTATCTTTTCCATCTTGCCACAGACATATACTAACTCCCAGACATCCATCATTTGGTAAATGAAATAAACCAGACTCAGGAAGATTATGACACGATTCCACATAAAAGGAAGTAGTGAGTATTAGGAACAGAGGGAAAGGGGCATAGCAAGGGGGGAATTATTGTGGCTATAGAGCAACTTTGACAATAATTAGGGTACCTATGCAAGGGCATGTATGCCACAAATGCTCCTGAGATGCACACTTCAAAATAATTAAAATGATAATTTTGTTATGCTTTAGCATAGTGTGCACATTTTCAAAAGTTTAGTGTATCTTTAATTTCTTGTGCTGACCATTTCTAGCTATGAGAGCTTTCGATTTGTGGATAATCATGCATTTAACCAGGTGTGAACGCCGCTTCAGCAAGTGCTGCCAGTTCTCTCACTGAAATATTGGCTGAGGGATGTGGATGCTGCTTTTGTTCTATATAGTTATTTTAGGAATTTTCCATTTGAAGAATCCAAAGGACAAAACGTAATGATTCTTCCAAGACCAGTTCCACTACACAAATTCAGAAACTAATTTGCAGCCCATAAAACACTTATTTTACAAAAAACTGTATTTTCAAATACAGTTTTAGGGTTTTTAAAAAATCATAGCAAGTAGTACATATTATTCATCAGAAAAATAATAGAAGGAACTGGTCAGTTGCAGCTTTATAATGATACAGATTTGCTGACTCTATGATTTGTGGCTTTAGATTTATTAAAAGAGATATGTTTTGGATATGGAAAATGTGGTATTTACACACAATGGAGTGCTGTACTGCCCTAAAGAAAGATAAACTTAAGGCATTAATAAGCAAATGGGTACAACTTAAGAAGACAATGATGCATGAATAAGTCAGACAGACAAGTTTAGTTTCACATGGTTTCTTTTTTCTCTTATATGAGGAAAATATATCTATATTAATAAGTATGTGTACTAATATGTTATACATATATTGAAATATAATGTAAGCTAATTAGATAGTATATTTAATATACACTAATTATATAAAGCATACAATATGCACTGATAGCATAATGTATTCTATAGAGAGACAGAGACACAAATAGATAAACAGAAAGTACAGAGAAGTACAAATACTTCAAATAACCAATTGAATTGCTTCAAAAGTATTTTAATATATATAACAATTTATTTCATTCTACCATTAGTTTATCTGAGTTTACTAAAGAGAAAATTGTGCATTATTATCTGTTTTATTTCTTCTTTACAAAGTTTTTTTGATCTATGACTTGTACTCTGAGTAACTACTTTGAATGTAATGACACACACTATATTATTTAATGTTCTTCTATTTTGCTATGAGATTTTGTTTTTTTTTTCTTAAAATAAAAAATATGCTGTTGGTTTATTTAACATTATTCATCAATAATGTTCAATTCTCCTTAAGAGCATAATTTGGATTCTATTGAACTAAGATCTATTGGGGAGGGGAAGAACTCAGCGATGTCTCCAGTTCCTTCCTTGAAAGTGTTCTTTGGGACATTCCTGTCTTCCTACATGTCACGAAAATAAAACCTTAGCAATTTCAGGTAACCATCCTTCCTGGAAATTCAGTGTTTTCTCTTATAGTTTATCTAATTTTCTCAGTTTTCTTCACTTCTTGGAGCCCAGCAGTGCTGAACTTTTGAAAGCAAGTGTGTCTGTGCCTGAGTGTGTGTGACAGAGAAGAGGATCCCAGTCTGGAGCAACACGAAGCTTAACAACAAAAAACATTTACTCTCCAGCCAGTAAGTGCACTATCTCCTGCTTCTGTGGTGCAGCTCAAATTTGCTACCTAAAGCTTTCCATTTATAGATATGTGAGACATGCTGAAATTCTCTTCCAACATTGATTGTCAGAACCCACGAAAGGTACGTAGAGGCCCTTCTGGTAATTTTCCACTACCAATCGTCTTCCTTGGAAATTGTGCTTTTCCTTGACTGATGACTGTGAGTGTTAAAGCATTAAAATAAAAAATTACACTGGAATCCAAGAGATTTAACTTTGCTCAGTTTTCAAATAAGTGTATTTTCCTCTATATTCTACAAATCTGATTGATTGCTTAGTTTCTAGAAATATAGCAAATTAAACCCAGCTGACTTTTGACATGCTTCTACATTAAGACATCTGAGAAACAGGTGGTCTGAAGTGTGCAGTGCTTTCAATTAATTTAGTAGGTTCACCTGAACCTAATTCTAAGCAATCCCATCAAACCTTCAGTCAGAGACCCTTGAGTGAAGTAATAGGAAAGCCAAAAGAGTAAAACAAAACAATTATAGTTTCTGAGTGGAAGACTGTATTATCTATCAAGTACCATCCCATAAACATGTACAAATTACATCAGATGACATTTGTATTTTTGTACTTTTGTGCTCTGGCTTTTCTATAAAAGGTCCATGAAGATGCTTTCATTTTACTTTTAAGACCAAAAAAGACATTCTGTTATATTTGTCAATGGTCTGAAGTCTGTAATCTTTTTTATTATGACTGAACTAAAGTGTCCTACTTTAAAGACCATGCTGCTGGCTTTTTAGTGATATAATTTTTTGTGTGTGTCAGATTCAAACTCAGGACCTTATGCTCACCAGGCAGGTGCTTGTGCCACTGAACTATCTCCCTGGGCCCTATCAACTTTTTTGGAATCATGAGTGTCTTCCATTCTCCACTTATTATATCCCTAATGCATACTTATAGAATAGCCAAAACTGTTATGACCTGCACTTAAAGGAATGTTGAAGTTATCTGAGCTTCTGTTTTGTGACAGATGATGGCCCCACAAAAATATGTTTTAGTCTTATGTAGTTTTGTTTTTCTAAGTTAAATTTTGACCTCTAAAGAGCCATTTTGGAGAGTTGGATTCCATGGGTTCTCATATGCTACAAATCATGAGACAGGAAATTAGGGCATGGCAAGCTATCTGGACAATGGGGCATGGCCTGTCAGTCATGGAGACCTATCCATCATGACCAGAACACACGCACAGAGCAGCTTTGGAGCTCTCCATGATGGCCTGGATCTGATGTCATAAGAAAGACATAAAAGAGGACAGCCATCAGCCTGTGGCTTCTGTCCTCTTGTTCTTGCAACAGGCCACTTTGCATACAGGGATATTTTTATCTTCGTTACTTGAGAGCTCTTCTTTGGGGCACTTTTTCACTTCTTTCCTTCTTCTTTTCTCCTCCATAAATGTCAGAATTTTATGTTCCTCATTCACTCTACTTAATTCTTTGCATAGGATGAGAAGATCTTAGAATGGATCCCCAAGCACCTCAGTATCCAGTGACAATACCAGCATCCTTCTATTTGCAAATTAAAGACCACAATATTGAAGAGACATCTTGCAACTGGTGAAGCAAGATTGGGGCTCATAGATGAGTAACATGGTTTATGTCATGGACAAGTGACCATAGAAACTGCAATATGAATTATAGTACAGAGGAAAAGCATTCATTTGGGGAGATTCTGAAATACTGCATTGTTGTACCATAGATCAGAAAAAAAACCCTAAGACATTGCATTTTTCTATGACAATCAATTGTAATTTGTGCTATTTTCTGCTAGTGTTTATTGGCTTTGAGCCAATAAATTTAATGCGTGTTTGCATTAAGAAATCTTTATTTGATGACAAATATTTTCAGTATGTGTCTAATGCACTACCATAATTGCCTAGTTTTTATTTTCTTCTGATATGAAAACTACCAAGTTTCTTTATTTAGTGAAAAACTACTACTAAAAAATGTAGTATAAAATATACTGCTTTTGGCATTTTTATTTAAGTAAAATTAGGTAATTATCTCTCAAAATGCTCATACAAAATGAAACAATGATTCAAATAGAAACTATGCTGTCAAAAAATACTACTTAAAGAAGGAATGCAAATACATTCTTGTTATTAGCTCATGAGACCAGTTCATAATGGACACTCAAGATCATTGTCAGTGGTGTTGAGTAGACAAATACAGAATGCAGACTAAGAAACAAAGTGAGAGAAATTAAGTATAGAGAAGTCAATTAGAATAGCAGGGAGGACATTTGAAAAGAAAGTCTGATGACAGAAATTTTATTATTTTACATGGCTGCAGTAATGACTAATTTGGATGTAACTTACTGGAAGATAAGCCCTTAGCGAGGAAGTCCCAGATCTCTTTTGTCTTAAAAATCACCATTGATTTTTGGGCCAGCAAGACAGCTCAGTGGTCTAAAGTACCTGCTGAGGCAAACTTAGGCAAGCACAGGGACTGCAGTTCAATCCCTGGGACCACATGCCATGCTAGCCATGCCCCCAGGATGGGCTGAACCTGCTACAAAGTCCAGACGTAATGGTGAATGCTTGTAATTCCAGCTCTGGAAAGACTGAAAGCAGGAGGATCACCATGAGTCCAAGCTTCGTAGTGAGACCCTGAAATAACCAAATACATTAAAAATAAATAAATAAATATCACCATTCACAAACTAGTGGTCTTATAAAAATAAAAGTGACTAATAGAAAAAATAAATTTCCAAGTAAAAAAATAAGTCATGATATGAAAGTTCTATAAGGTACTCATCCTAAAATTCAAAAGAAAAATGTGGAAATTGGCTTAAGCCTACAAAAGTCAAAGTCAGATCCACTGAACTCAAAACAAAAGCATGACTGGGTAGCACTACTTTACTGCAATCATCCCTAGGAATTCATTCTTTATAGTTGTCCTTTCACATATTCACAAATATTGACACTTTATTTTGTCAAATTAGCTATACTATACTCTTATAAATTTTTATTAATTGTGACTATATAATCTTAGGAACTATTGTGACTGGTTTCTTATTGTCTCTTTAGTAGTATGGAAGCAAAAATTAATGCTGAATGAACAATCTTGTTCCATCTGTTTCCTGAAATCTATCTTGAGCCTCAGGGTTAGTGATATCCAAAGGAGCCTCCTTGACCATGCACATCTGAGCGATCTTCCTCTTTCTTCTTTTTAATTAGTCTTACCCAATCATCTGAAAATCTCTTTATTATCACATTATGTCTGTATGCTTTGTTTTCACCATTATTTTTGGATTTGGGAAATTTTCCATTCTTACTTTGATTAACTTTATGTATATTATAATAACTTTATAAATCTTTACTGATGAAATACCAGATGGTAAGGGACTTCCTTCTCAGAGATAAAAGAAATTAAAACTGACACAAGAGCACAAATACACAGGCAAAAGCTTTAATGAAGGAGTTAGGAAGAAGAGCAAGAGTGAGTGACAGAATTGATAATGATCAGCTGTCTGCTAACAAAGAAGCTTTAATATGTTTGTTGAAGTGGGGTAGGTTTTGGAAATTTCCCATTGTGCCACATCTAAGGAATTTTTAGAAATCCATTACTCATGTTTTAATGAGCATCTTCTTTGTGTAAGATACAGACCACTGGCAATTCTTGTCCTTGGAGACATCATGGTTCTTTCCCTGCTCTAATGTCATAGAGTACCCAGTTATTGCAATAAAAGTAGAAAGACAAGGGAAGAACACATTTTAGATATTGTTAGGAAGGATAGGAAAAAGGACATACTTTAACCTTCAGCAGGTGATAAGAGGTCATGAAGTAAAGCTGAAAACTTTTTAACTTCTCCAGCTAAGGAGTCATGAACTGAGGCCCAAGAATCCTCTCCTGACCCCGTGAGGTCCCTGCCTGGCTGATTACTAGTTTAACAGAGTTATGCCGGGTGTTTGCTCAGCACCCTTTGGCTATTCCCCACCCTGTACCACATGGCCTAATATCCTGTGGGATAGTCCAGGCGGTAACAAGAAGGAGTGACATAGTCTATGCAGATACATACTTCCCTTGTGATTTAGTCAACGCTCTATCAGCCACTTTTTTTTCTTGTTTTCTTCATGTATTATTTTGCTTTTATTTATTTTATTTTGAAAGTTTCTATTTATGATAAAGAAATAATCACATACAATGCACCATTGTATGTTTTAGCTTATGGTTCAGTGACTCTAAGCACCTTTATCCTCTTTTGCAAGCACTTCCATTTTCCATCTCAAGACCATTTCCATCTTTCCAGACTGGATGTCTATACTAACTAAACAGTAACATCCCTTTACTGTACTATAATGCATGCAGAAAACCTCACAAATTTACTATCTAAAATTAAGCATACTCATAAAATTACTATATAATAATTACTAAGTAAGTAAAACAACAGATTACCAGGATACATTTTTCTGAAAAGGTAATCTCAATTTTAAAAATAACTGCTATGCTTTACATACACATATATGTATGTTCCTATGCATATATTTTCAAATTTGCAGCTTGGAGCCAGAAGGCCACAGACACCAGAGATGCTATGTCCTTGAAATTTACATTTCATTTGGATGGCTCCCAATTCCTTGAGGAAGATAGTCTGGGCTTGAAAATTAGTATGAGGCTAATTCATACATGAGTCGCATAAATTTATAATTACAAGTTTACAAAAGAAAATGATGTAAGTGAAAGTAGGGAAATGATCATTCCCCTGATTTTCAAAAAGAAAAATTAAGCCTCTTATAGTTACTTTGCATTTGTACTTACAGTACCCTATAGAATTGAAACATTTTTACTTGTTCCTTTATCTTTGAGAATACTTTGAGTTTTGTGATTATTTGCAATTGCATATAGAATTTGGGGTTGCTTTGTCAGTTTTATACTAAAATTCTGCCACAGATTATAATTTATGACTATACTGAAAACTGAATTGAACTCACAGATTTCCCATGCTATTACCTAACAATCTGTATAGAATTCCTATCCAATAATTTTTGTATTCTTTAATATCAGAAATTATTGTCTATAGTTTTATAAACATTTTCTTGTAATTATTTTATTAGATTTATGCTCAGATATTGATGTATTTTTCTATGTTAAACATCCTTTTGAAATATTACTTCCTAATTTTTTACTTTTGGATAATAGAAGGAAAACAATTACCTTATGTTTCAACTCATGTTGCAAATTCTCATTAGTTTTTTTAGAATACCAACATAAGTAAGTGATATAAGAGGGAAAAAGTCCCAACCTACTAGATACCTGGCATGAAGTTGTCTTCTTTAAAACTGAAGAATGAATTTTTAGGAACAACAGAGGTTAAGAGCAGAGCATATTTATTGGGGGGAGCCTCTAAGAGAAACTTAGGAGCGGACCCGAATGGGTTGTAGAGGACCCTGCCTTTCCTAGGGAATTTATAGAGCAAAACCACTAGGCAAGGTGAGTCCAAGGTGGGGGAAAATGGCATAAAACTGAGGTCAACCAATAAGTTTATGAGTATGATTGAGCATAGAAAATTGATTAAATCAGGAGCAAGTGGGGAAGCAAGTCACACAGCAAGTGGACATGAATACAGCACAGGGGATTTTCCTAAAGTGGATTGAGTTAGTGGCTCTTCCTGGCTTTCTCAAGGTTTGCTTTACCTCTCGTCTTGAGGCCTGGCCCTCAGACAGGTGGCTGTCTCTCCAATAGTTGCAAGGTATCGCGTCTTCTGCACTGGCTCCACTGGGGGCCCAGTTGTATCTGACTGCCTGTGTTTCTATCTATTTAGCTTCTTATAATATAATGATCATTTCACTTCCTCTTTTCTGATTATTGTATGTTTTCTTTATCTTGTTTTAGTATCTAAAACCTCAAGAAGTTATAAAAGTGGTCTTTCTCAATCTCAACCGCAATGTATTAAATATTGGCCAGTATGACTATGGAGATGTAAATTTCTCCCTTAAATTTTATGAATATTTTTCTTTACATATTTTAGATTTACAAATTTAAATTAGCTGCATGTTCCCAAATTTAAATTAGCTGCATGTTCCCAGTGTTCTCAGTGCCTCAGTTTGCTCATGGTAGAAGCAATATATACACCTCCAATTCTAGCATTCCCCTGAGAGTATGCTTAACGAATCTACCCTCTTCTGGCCCTCTAGAGTACAAATCTAAAAAGCTATCAATAACATAATTTTCTATATAGGTATTTTGCTTGTTTCGTTCAGTTTCTCTCTGTTCCTTCCTTTGCCTTTATTTTTAAATTTCACTTCTTGTTCACCTCATATTAGCCTCCTCTACTCTTCTTGCATAGCATGAGATCATAAACATTTTTGCAAGGCTTTTTCTACCACAGCTTCTGTTTGAGTATTTTGACTGGTTGGGTGCTGTGTGGAAGTAAAATGATATTTCCACTGGCATTTCACTAGTTTTAAGTGAGAAGACCTGGCACTGAGTATTGTGAAGAAGAGACCTTACCTACCAAAATGAGAAGTTGTTGCTGTTTTTCCTGAGGTAGTTATATGCTTTGTGCAATCATTTTGTTCAATTCCCTTCTGGAACATTTTAAAAAGTTTACAGTAAACATCGAAAAGTGAGCCCTATGAGACAGCAGCAGGGGGTGATGGAGTTACTGTTCATCAGTGTGCTCTGTGAAAGATTTGCAAACATGATCCTTGTTGCATCCCTATTGGTCATGTTATAGGTAAATCCAGAGCTCCTGCAGTATTTGTCTAGCAGATATTACTTCATTCCTTCTGCCAGATTCTCCTAGCACACTGCAGGTTATAGCTGCACTTTGCCTGTCATGGCTGTCAACCCTTCAGATGTGTTTTGTTTTGTTGTTATACTGCTGGATATTAAATCCAGGATCTTCACACTGAGCTTTGGTAAAACTTTTTTGTTTACTGTGCTTTTGATGGTCTTATTTTCTTTTAGTTTTGATTTTAGTTTTAATTTCTGCTTAAGATAAGATCTTGCCAAGTCCCTAAGTGACCCAGACTGGCCTGGATTGCAGTATTCTAGAGCTCTAGGATTGCAGACATGACTCTCCATGGCCAGTTTCAACAGCCTTTGATCTCTTTAAATTTTTTTTATTATTAATAAAACACCTCATTAGAAACTTCTCCAGAACATAAACTGATTTTGTATCAAGACTCTAAAACTTTTAGAATTTTATGTAACATAAGCTTATTATTATTATTTATTAATTTTCCACTTTCCAACCTAGAAAATATACTGCAAGTTAATGAGGAAAAAAATCTAAACTGCTTTATGAAGAAAATCAAAAAACAAAAATACCCAACTCAAAGCTAAAAACAAATCCAATAAAGAAATAGATTCTGCAAGGCCTATTAACCCTCCAATTTAAAATAAATTATTTCCCAAGAGAAAATAATTCCACCATCATGGCAATTTCAATAAACCAGAACCACTCTTCTAAAGGGGAATTTTATCAAATGTAAGAAAAATGTAATAATGTTTTAAGAAAATGAGGAAAAGTAATTTTCTCATTGGAGAACAAGCACACTAAACACTTCATGCTCACCTGGCCTGTGATAGAATTAACCTACCTCTTCACGTGAGTGATATGAACATGAATATCTTAAAACCAAGCTCCTTAACTATTTTTTTTTCAATTTTAACCTTAGGAGAACCAACTAAAGAGCTTCAAAATCCAAGGATAGATTGGTCTCAGAGCATTTCTTCCTCTGTTCTTTCTTCACCTTGCTCTTTTTTTTTCTCTTTTCTGCACTTCCTGTCCTCCTTCTTAGAAGCTAACTCTCAGCTTTTCCTCTCCTTTCAATGCTTAGGCTCTTCTGTACTGACCTGTGCAGGTTCTGTACCCACCTCGATTTTCATTCTTTGGATGCTCTCATGGTCTTCCAAATCCACCTCCTCAAGACTTCTTTTCCTCTTGTGCTTGGGCAGTTCCTCCTTTGGTTTCTCTTTGCCTTCCTCTGGGTGCTTTCTTCTTTTATGATGACTGGCTGGATGGGCACCAGTCCTGGCTCCTAAAGAGAGATGCTTGGGACTTCCAGTGTCTACACTGGTTGAACAGTGATTACACACTTGATGGCTGAGGTTCAGGGGCACTGGTTTTTTGGAGAAACAGTCTCTATGATACTGATGGTAGCTCAGAGATTCTAGTCTTGGTCTGTAGTCATGAACTGGGAACTACTGAGGTAACCGGTTTTTCTGTCTGAGAAATATTGCATGGTCTTGGGTAAGTCTGGATGGTTCCAGACAGGAATCTTTTATCAAATATTCTATACCTGGGCCTGGGATCAGCTTTTAGAACACTGTACAGACAGTTTTCCAAATAGTCCTCCCTCATCCTTCTGAAACAAGTCTCTGGCTCTAATCCTCTGGCTTTCTGCACTTTAATATAATCTTCAAGTTCATCTTGAAAAGAGTCATATGACCTTGAATTCTTCCTTAGGTTGATGAAAAGGGATTCTCTTTGTCAGGTTTACAACTGGCTGGAGAGATCTGATCATATTTATCTAGTACACAGTTCAGTTTTTCAGCATGAGCTACCTTCAAATAGTGAAACTGCACAACCATCAGGTAGCTAAAAATCATAATTCAGAGATTACAAAATTCATTTTTTGTCTAATGCTCTACTCCCATTCACCTCATAATGGAAAGTCTTTTATTATTCAAACTGGAGCACTACGCCACAGACACCTTTTAGAAGAAGCACCTGTAAGTTCAATCTTTCTTCATTCAATGTAGTATCTTCACTGAGGCAGGAGTGGGATCTACAACTACTGTCCCCCTCCCTGCCAATGGTGGAGGAGGCAGAGGCACAAACAACCACTATGGCCAAGCAGGCGGGGTGTGAGGAGAAGGTGGAGACCCAGCTTCCTAGGGAAAGCTGCCACCACCACCTGTGGATGACTATAATCTCTTTAAAATTTTCATTAATCCAATTGCTTGTACATTAATAGCTTCTCTCTCCTTCAATCCCTAATTTCTTAAGTAGTATTAGTCTATTGTTTAATTTATTTCTTTATTTTTATTTCAATGAATCCTTAGGAGAAAAGGAAGAAATGTGTATGCTCCAATTTCCTTCTTTAACCTGTAAAGTATTTTGAAATATTTCTATTAATAAGATTATCATTTTAATCCCTAATACTATTAGATAAAGTGAAGTTAATCGTTCTTATACCAGATCATTTAATGTTCTCTGCCTGAATGTGTGCCTCTCTTTCTTATTTAGGGCCTTCACTTCCACAATAACATTTTACAATGAAAATAGTAGCTCTTAACCAAAACTGGAGCATATAAGTCTATTTCTACAAAGTGTATGTGACTGAGCTTCTTGATAATTCTTTTGCTATACTGCCAGATCAACCCCTAAAAGAGTTCAGTGGGCAGTCAGAAGTGTGTTCTGGGAAATGGAGAAGAGAGACCTTGAGGAGGTCATCAAACTCCGCGGTCCAGATTGATGCATGTTCCTGTCAGCAAACTGATGACAAGAAAGAGTAAAGCTGTGGACTTGGAGTAAGTTGCACTTGGAGAACAAATATCAACTCTGATATTTGTTTGGGAAAATATCTTCAGGAGTTTCTATTTCCCCATTTTTGCTAATAAAAAGAAAACATAACTCACCTATCCAAACCCAAGTATAATTTATATAAAAACATGATCACAAAATAACTTTAACATTCAAACTGATGCATCTGAAAAACTGAGACTTTTTTTTTCCTTATGACAATAATCATGCTTATCTTGGATTTGTATCTTGTGTTCCAGGCTCCATTGTAAAAGCTTTTCTTGTTTTATTGTATATATTTATGTATTCATGTTTTATTGCCCACAAAATCTTTAAGAAGGCTATATTAATTTGATTTCCATTATGGGGGAAAGAAGGCCAAAGTCACAAGGTACAGAAAGATTGACACTTGAATATGGGTATACAACAGGATGGGTCATAGAGCAGGGATCCCAACAAGAAGCTTTAGATGACTCAACCTCTGCCTCGTGTGGCCTCTAAGGCCACTCTACAGGAGGCCTGGAAAGGGGCAGGCTGATTGCTGTTCAGTGTTACCTGAAACAACTCAAAATGAAAACTAAGATAATCATATGCAGTTACTGGGGAAGTCCTTAACTAGAACATTGTACACTCCTTCTTTTTTGGATACACTAGAGTTTTTATAAAACTAGGAGAAAAGAAGAGGTGAAACAAATGATCCAGGCTCTAGATCAATGGTACCTCAAGTCAGGTCCACAAATCAGTGGCATCAATGTCACCTGAGATCATCTTAGAAATACATTTTCTTTGAAGCTATCTCCAGATCTGTTGAGTGAGATTCCATATGGGTGAATCCCAGATACAGTGGCCCACTCTGGGCATCTCATTGTGATGCTCTGTAGTGTCCAAGAACTTCAAGTTTGCATCTATTCCATGTTTGGGTTTTTTTTTAATGTATTTAGTACAGGAATCAAACCTGGTCCCTGTGTCTGCCTAAGCAGGCACGTTAATCCACTGAGCTATCTGGTCGGCCCTATTCCAAGTGTATTGTAGGAATCTTATCTTTGATCAGTCATGGTAGTTCACACCTGTAATTCTAGTATTCAGCAGGCAGAAGGATCACTATGAGTTCAAGGCCAGCCCAAGCTACACAGTAAGTTCAAGACCAGACTCAACTATGTACATACTACTACACTTGTCTCAAAAAAATGAACAAACAAAATTATACATCTTGCAGAAACTAGACCTTTAGATTAACCAGATTTTGTTTTGTTTTGTTTTTGTTTTTTAGACAGGTCAGGCTAGCATCAAAATCATGGCAATCCTCCTGCCTAATCTTCCTGAAAGCTGAGATTATAGGAGTGTACCACTATGCCTGACTTAACCAGATTTTAACTAGAGTGATTTTTAAAGAAATGAAATGTGGCCATTTTGTGAAGAGCCAGAGACTGAGCAGTTGCTGCTGTATTGCTGACCTCGAGCAGCAGTTGACTTCACCATGTAGAGCTTGGGAACAGGAGACTTGGAATCAAATCTCTTCTCTCACCCCTCTCCTAGATTTTGTCACTGTCTGTAACCTTATATTCAAATACAATGGCTGACAATGTTACTAACAAGACAGATCTTCAATCCATAAAATCTTGTACATTCATCGGGAATCTCAAAACTCTTGTGGTGAAGAAACCTGAGGTGGAGGCAGTCCTCTTGAAGTATGGCAAAATTATGGGCTGCTCCATTCATAAAGGCTTTGCCTTTGTCCAGTATGCTAATGAAAGAAACTCCCAGGTTGCTGTAGCTGGAGAGGATGACAGAATGATTGCAGGCCAGGTTTTAGATATTAATCTGGCTGCGGAGCCAAACGTGAACAGAGGAAAAGCAGGTGCAAAATGATCTGCAGCAGAGCTGTACAGCTCCTCTTTTGACTTGGACTATGACTTTTAACGTGATGTTTTTTTGTTTTGTTTTGTTTTGTATTTTAGGGAAGGGTCTACAGGGTGTTCAGCACATGCTCACTCTTCTCCCTGTGTCCTACCATGTTCTTAATTCCCCTGTGCCTAGTACCATTTTCACTTCCTTTGATGCTCCTAGTAGTTTTATTAAGTCTTCTGTAAGTTATGCTCTTTAATTTTAATATCTCTTTATGACTTAACAATAAAACAGGGTGTTCAGGGTCTCACTACTAGATCAGGCTCATAGTGATCTGCCTGTTTACAGCCTCC
>NDGM011064855.1:0-20038 GCA_002564305.1 Octomys mimax
AGCGCTTCCCTGGCAAGCATAAGGACCTGAGTTCAATCCCCGGTTCTGCAAAAACAAAACAAAACAAAACAAACAAACAAACAAAAAAAAACCAACTCATGAGCAGGTAAAAATCAAGATTTATGCATTGCATTTGCTTAATGTCTCTTTAATTCCTTTAATCTAGATCAGTGAGCGTGGTCCCACTTGTGTGCATGTGTACGTGACACTGGCTTTCTGAAGAGTCCAAAAACTTTTGCAGAACAGTTGTCTTGTAGAATGTTGTATATTCAGAATGTGTCTCTGTTTCCTCATGTAACACAGTATTTTTACTTAAGAGATTTAGTAGCAATAGTAATCAATGCACCCAGGCCCTGTTTTACATGAACAGCAACCTTAAAATGAGCTCATCTTTCTAATATCTCTGGCAGTAACAGCATGGAGATTTCTGTTCCCCAGAGCGGATCCTGTCACCACCTCTGTTCTTCATTCTCTGCGGTCAGTCCGTTCTCAGGGCTGTCATCCTGACCTTCGACATGCCTTATATTTCTCCTATTCATCTTCTTATTCTTCATAGTCTCCTGATTTCTTCTCTGACCACACCCTGCCTCTACTTGGATCAGCCCTTCAATGCCTTACTCCTAAGTCAGTACAACCACCTCCCAACTGACTCCTATAGCACCACAGTCTCTCTTGGAACAACCGTCTCAGGTCCTTCATCTCAGCACATCCACCCTGCTGCGAACGCAGCCCTCAACATGAGGCAGAAACAGATCTCTACTTAATCTCACTCTGATAGTTACATGCTGACTGGCCTTGGAGAATTCATTAGGTTAACTGGTCTTCTGTTTTCTTATCTATATGACAGAAATAACAGTCGTGCCTTCCACTCGGGTGGGACCAGCCTGCCTACCGTGTCTCCTGTGTCTTCTAAGAATTCCTTTCAATTGTGCCCCATTAGGTCTCAGCTCCAGTGCCACCTCCCTAGGAAAATTCCCCAGCCATGGTGTTCTCTTTGCCCCTCTGGATTGCCACCACATGTGGAATCTACAGAGAAGGCTTAGGGCACCCTGAAGGCTAGAGTCATCTACCCCATTGTTTCTTGTAGAGCCTCCAGAGCTAGTGCCATGCCCAGGGCCCAGGTCTCTAAACTATCACTTCACTGAATGTGAGAAGATACTTTCCTGGTCTTTCAAATCCTTCTTTTAACTAAGAGTATCCTCCGGGAATCTCTTATTCTGCTGAGAAGCAAAGGGTCAAGGGCTGAGGCCAGTGTTCAAATCATCACAGGAATTGCTCCTATTTCTAGAGACCCATTATACAGCCAGTGCTTTAAAGGTATATTCTTTGAATCCCAGTAAATAGATGAAGAAACAGAAGCCCACAGAGGGTGTGCGACTTGCCCAGAGTCACCTAGCTATTGGCCACTCAAGCTGGAGTCTGAACCCAAGTTGATCTAAATACAGAGTCCCGCTCTGTCCTTGCTGTCTCTGTAGCCACTATACAGAGGGAAAGAAGGATAGAAGAGTTATTACAGGCACTGAAACCCAAAATTTATTCCAGTGCTCTCTTTTATAAATGAGAATGCCTACCTTGAAGGCAGCATGATGTTGCCAGTGGTGCGGAAGCCGCCATGAATCTGTCTCTTCTCAGAATTGAGGCCCAGAGGCGTGCTGCTCGCTTCTCAGGGGCTAGAGAGAGCAGGCAGCAGTGCTGCTCATAATGGAAACAGATTTAGGGTCCCCGCCTCCTTTTCAAAGGTCCAAGGTGATCATCTGGGTTAATGGAAACGCCTAGAGGATGGAAAGCCCTGATAAGAGGGTAAGTAGGAGAGCAAAAGAAAGGACAGTGATAAGATGGCAAGTTAACTGGGAAAAGGCCAGGAGATTAGATTGAGCAATATGTGCTCCGGGGCATCTCATGTGGATTCCTAAAGAACACCCCACATAACTGGGGAGTAGAGTATGTGTGTATATGAATTTGGTTCTGTGTGTATGTGTGTTCCCAGTCTTTGGATTTAAATAAAAAGCAGAGAAAAATCAGAGGTAAGTGGCCCTTTCTCCGCAGCTACTTCATCACCCTCGTGACACACTTCCCAGCTGGAGGGCAATAATTGCAGGCCCTCATCTGGCCGCATCTGGGAAACACCAGGGTCTTCCTGAATCATCATATACCATGCTGGCTGCCAAGTCATAAGGTGACCTCAGCAAAGCCTTCATCCAGGCTGTATGCACAGTCATAAAACCCCAAGAGAATGTGACAACAGAGACAGAGCTGCCATGCCTGCCAAATTTCCAAAGGGAAGAAGGGACTTGCTGCATCTGTATTTGCCCCCAGGACTGGAAAAATGGATCTCAATCACTGGAACTGGAGGGTGGGGTGGCCTTTACCTTTATAGGAGAGCCACTGTTTAAATAAACACTGCTGCTAGCCTGATATATATGTATTTATATAAATAGTTATACACTTAACTTTGCCAGATTGCATCAGCTACCTGCTGCTGATCGTTTTGCTCTGGTCCTTTAAAAACAGAAGTCTGAAAAATCTATAGCATTTCTTGATATTTCACTTAGAGGGTTTTAAAAAAAAGGTCACATGCACCACTCACCCTTGAGATGGTCACTAATTGAATTCAAGCTACTTTTCATTCATTGGAAGCTTTATTGTGGGCCCTGAGCTCATTCATAAAAATCAAAAGGGTGTGTTGGAGGCGGGGGTCACTTCATGGCAGTGAGAATTCTTAGGGAATCCAGGCAGTAAACTGGTCTCTTATAGTGCTTGCTGTAGATAACATAGTCTTCCATTTCTTAATTCAGTAAACCCACGTGCAAGGTATCAGGTCCCTTGCTAGGCACAGGCAATGTAAAAGCAAATAAAACCTGCCCCGAAGCTGAGCGTGGTGGCAGATGCCTATAGTCCTAGCTATCTGGGAAGCTGGGACAGGAGGATCACTATAGCCCTGGAGTTCAGGGCCAGCCTGGGCAGTGTGGTGAAATCCTGTCTCAAACAAACAAACAAAAACAAACCATTTCGCTTTCCTGAAGGAATTTTAACTTTTGTCCTGGGTTTCCTTAAGGATCCCACAGCCAAATGAGAAAAACAGTGCTCAGGGCTTGCTGCTCATTATGGCTGGCGGAGCTGCTGCTCTAGGAAGCTTGTCCTCCACGCCAAGCACACCGTGATTTAAACATTTGACTATAGAGTAGACATGAAAAAGAAAAAGAAATATATTCTGGTGCCAGAAATGGAGAGGGAACTGGAAGCCACAGCAGCAAGAGGAGTGGGGGTGAGCAGCCTTCACAGGACTCTAAAGTGGACGTCCAATCCTGTCTTCATGCAGGCTGCAGGGCAGCTGGGCTCCTGCAGAAAGGCGGCAGCAGGAAGGGCTGCACCATCTGGGGCGGGGGTGGGGGGTGGGGATGGGGGAAAGTGGCCCACAGGGCTCAGAGTATGCTAGAGCTAAGGGTGAGGAACCGCAGAAGTCAAGATATGCAGGACTCAAACATCAAACAACTCCTGCTGAGTAACATCTTTTTAGAAATGCTAGAGTTGTTGCAAACCACGAGTCCTCTATAACTCCTTGTCTTAATATCAGGCTCTGGAGTGTGCACATATGTCATCAGTCTTGTTGGAAGAAGGTTAGCGCTTTAGCTCTTCCATTGCTTACTAGGAGAGCTCAAAAGCTGGGCTACTCTGGCAGGCTGAGGTGGTGGTTGGGGGTGGGGTGCCTCGAGTTTGAGCCCTGTCTGGGGAACTTAATGACTCAGCAAGGCCCCATCTCAAAACAAAAAACAGAAAGGGGCAGAGGGTAGAGCTCAGTATCTAAGCCTGTGTTCAATTCTTGGTACTGAAAAAAATAAAAAGATTCAAAAGTGCCTAGTTCTTTTGTTCTTCATGTAGACTAATGTTTCTCAACTTTTATTACTATTTTTACCTTCTCATCCCTCATACCCTTCTTGGATATTTCCCCAAGCCCCTCTATAATATTTTCATAGCCAAGATATGCCATGCATATTTGTGCATACTGTATGCACACCACTCAAGCTTTATTCCAGCTTCAGGCAGGCTGTTCCCATCAAGTGGGAGAAAGGCTGTTCTGCTTTTTTCTGCCTCCTCCTGTGCTTGGCTCTCTACTCTTCAGCTATCATATCCTGAACGTCACATCCTAAAGCCCTTGGAACAGGTCAGGCCCCTGTCATAGAATCTCCTTTAAGGAACTTAGGAAGACTGTAAGGAAATAGTGACTCATGTAATCTTGATTCAGTGGGTGGACTTCTCTCTCTCTCTCTCTCTCTCTCTCTCTCTGTCTCTCTCTCTCTGTCTCTCTCTCTCTTGCATTCTGCTGTTTCCCCAGGGCTCAGACAGCTGGATGGCAGGTAGTAGAGCCTTATGTAGATGAACAAATGAATGAGTACAATGAGTGTCATTACCTGAGAAGATGAGAGGAAAATCACAGCCTTGGGAGGAACCTGGGACAGCTATTTCAGCTCTACCTCGGTTTGTGAGCAGTACCACTGTGTAGCTACTTCTCAAAGAGCAAACTATAGGCTTTTCTTAAAACTATACTACAGTAGTTCCTCTTTCCTTTAAATAGTTCTCATTATTTGGAAGCAAAAGGTGGTCAGGAAGCTGTTGAGAATAGAGACAGACCTCCTTTTGAAAATATGTAAAAATAACATCTAAAATCATTTCCTATTTTAGAAGAGCAAGGGAAACTGCCAGCTTCAAAGAAATCCTGTTGTAAATCTTTTCTGTTACAGGGAAGAATAGAGTAAATTGAGTGAAGATTCTCTTTTCGTTCACATTCCCTCAAAACACAAAAGAAAACACATTTTTGTGTGGATACAAGTAGTGGCTGTGCTTATATCCACTCATGAGATCAAATTATTAATTTTGAGAACTTGTTATGAAATAAGGACATTACTAAAAATCTAATAATATAAATTTATAGCTAAAAGCATCAGCAGTTCAAACACATAGCAGATAACTACTCAAAACTCATCCCTTCTTAATTATTTTATTACCCTTTACTATCACCCTTGCTCTGGAAGCAACTTCCTCCTGTTTTATCTATGTGGCAGAAATACTACCTAATGCTTTACTATTATGCATCATTTCCTAGCAGTGCATTTAGTGATGTCAAGTTGGTAGCTTGAAATCGGCCCTGTAGGAGGACTTGCATGCGAGAAATTGGCAAATGGTACAAATCAGAGCTTAATCTATTGCTTTGCTGATTGTTTTGGCCAGGGGTCAGAGAACCTCCACCCACAGCCTGTTTTGGACAGCCCACAAGCTAAGAACATTTTATATTTTTAAAGGTTGTAAAGAAAAATAATGAGAGTACGTTGTCACACAGCCTAAAATATTTACTATCTGGCTCTTTATAAAAAAATATTGGACCAGCCCTGTGCTAAGCTTAAATGGTGGAGAGAATGTTAACAGCACAGCCTAAACTTAAAATGATGTTGTTCCATAGCAATTACATTGTAAATAACATAGAAAATGGAGGAAACTTTCTTTCCATACTTTACTATCTGATTCAGTAAACTGACTTGCATCACTGATGTGAACTAGAGAAATTTAGACATACATTTTCCATTTCTTCTCTGTTTTATTGGTTCAATTCAATATACCAGCTGATACCCTTGTCACAGGCATATATGCCAGGCGAGCAGTGGGTTGGGGTAGCAATGAGGCGGGAGGATGGAGTGGTTCATTGCCACACACCACCTTGGGCTGGTTATGGATATGAGAATGCGGCACACAGTGACTATCACATCTTATTGACCATATAAAATTTACAAAGATGTGTACGTTTTCATTTCATAAATGTGCTACACATTTATAATGAAGATACCTATGGGTATATGTATGTACACACACTTTCTTTTACCCCAGGTACCCATACACTCTGGCCGGATCTTCAGGTCAGACAAAGCTCTGGGGATTCTGTGGGTCTGTGAGCAGCTTCACCATCCTCTCTCTTGGCTGGGTCTCAGTAAAGCTCCTAGCCTGAAACCAGAACGTGCATCTGAGCTGTCTTGATCTGTATGTGACATGGCTGCAGGCTCGAGACCTCTTCATCTGCTCATGGGGAGGGGGATGCTGTCTAGTCCTAAGGCCCCAAATTGCCTGGGAGAGTCCTCCAGAAAGATAATGCTGCACTTTGGTGACAAATTCGTTAATTTTACAGCTAATAACCACATTTTACCCTCAAGAAGGAGCATGTGACAAGGACATTGGTTTTTATGTTTTCCTTTAAATAGTCATTAGTACAAATTGATAAATCTTTGTGTTGAGAAACATTGGGCTATATTTTATCTTTGTTCAGCTAACACAAAAAAAGTACATCTCCTTGGGTCCAGGACAGAAAGAACAAGACACTTCGAAGTTATGTGGACCTGGCTCATTCCCCTAGGTCATATTAAGGACACAGAGCACCAGTTACAGTGCACGAGCAGAATATAAGTCAGTGATCCCTTGCTTTCTCTGGCAATGGGGAATTAAGAAATCTATAGAATGGAAGTGGTCAAACATTGAGTCCCCACCAGGGGCTGTGAAACCTTGAGTGCTGGCCCCCAACTTCAGGATTTCTGATGCATCAGGTCTGGGCTAGGGATGAGAATTTGCCTTCTAATGAGCTCCCAGGTGATGCTGCTGCAGTTGCTGCAGGTCTGGGGGCTGCACTTTGAGAACCAGGTATCTAGGAAGAAAGCCCCAGTGTTCCAGCTGCCTGGTTCTGATTATAATTGAAGATAATGTTTCCTACAGGGTCACTTATATAGCTGGTGATCATCTCAGGAAACGGAAAGGTATCTTTCTTCCATGACTCACACCAAAATCAAGCAAAAGAGGTTAGCTGTTCTGAACCTGGCCTGTTTCAGCCCTGGGAAAGGTCAGGTATCTTCCTACCAGTGTGAGGGGAAATGTTGATTAGGACATTGAAATTTAGCTTCAGATCTTGCCTATGTGGAGGAAGAAAGAAGAGATAGAAGGGCTACTTCCAAGAAGGTGGCAGGGATGATGGGGCTTTTTTTCTCTGGGCCAAAGAGAGACCACACAGATGAAGAACAAGAGGAGGACTGGACAGTGCGCTATGGCATCTACAGTGTCTCTGGTAGCTATTCTTGGAGGACGAAGTGACAGAGAATTTTCCCCTTTCTATGTCACTGCATTTTCTGAATTAAGACAAACACTTGCATATGTTAATTAGTAATAAAAATGCCTCACTATTTTTTCCTTTAAAAAAATAGGGGCATAGCAGTAAAGTGCATTACATCCACTAACCGTAAGCATAAGCGTCATGGTGGTGTGTGTGCATGTGTGCGTGTGTGTGTGTGTGTGTACCCACATAAACACTGTCTACATCAAGATAGAGAACATTTTCAGTTCCCCACAAGGCCTCTTCAAGCTCCTGGTCAATGACCCATCACAGAAATGCTCTCACAAAAGCCGGTGTGTTCAAGATTTAGTCCTCAGATTGGCAAAAGGAGAAGGCTGTAGAATTTTTAAGAGGTGCAACCTAGTGCAAGGTCTTCTTGTCAGTGGATACATGTCCTTGAAGGGGATATTGGAGTCCTTGCCCCTCTTCCCTGCCCCTTGCTTTCTGGGTTCCATGTGCTCTCAGCATGAAGTACTGCCTCACAACAGGTCCAAACGCAACGCGTCCAACTGATCATGGGTTGAAAGCTGCCAATCCGTGAACCCAAATAAACATCTCTTTTTTAACAGTTGATGATCTCTGGTATTTGTTACAGTGAGGGATAGCTAACTAACATATCTCGTAAAGGTTACCTGAGTCAGTTGATCTCTACCATTACACTTTAGTTTTACCCATTCTTAAACTTCAAAGAAATGAAATCATACTTTCTATGTCCGGTCTCTATACTGTTGGTAAAATTTATTCAAATTGTTGTGTGCATCATTAGTTAATTCTATTTGTTGCTGGGCCTTGAAACTATTTCCAGGTTTCAGCTATTATGGGTACTTATATTTCTTTTAAAAGGAAGGACATAGCAATGATAGATTTTTTAGGAGTCACAACTCCCTTTAATTGAATGCCTATTTTGTGCCAGATATTTTAATTTGTTCTAATCCTGCTACTAATCCTATACCATTAGGCCTGTTTCATAAGATAGAAGGCAGGCTGAAAGAGACACTTTAAATTCTTTGGGAAGCAGATATTGCAATAGCTGGGCATGCAACAGGTTTACTGGGCAATAATACCTGCAAAGGAAAGGGGAGGAAACAGGAGTGAGCAAGAGGAGTCCCCAGCACAAGGTAGACCTGTCAAAGTTTATGCCCAGCAGGGAGCTCTAGAGCAAAGACAGCCTTTTAGAGGAGTATTCTGTGTAGTGCAAATGGGTCCTGTATCACCTCCTTGATCAGTCATTGGCTAAAAGCCACCCTAAGAACACCGTGACCTTGGCTCCAAAGCTGAGGCAGACCCTGACAAAGCTAGCAGCTGGAGCCCGTCAAGTATCCACACTACTTACAGCTGATCAGTGGGTGCTCTCCTAACAGGAGATTTCAGCAGTGAATTTCTGCATCTGCCATAACATGTAATGCAAATCAAGGACTCAGACCCAGGACATGTGGTTCCAAAGTCTCTAAGTTGCAAAACCATACTGTCAATAGGTAGCAAATCTCTGGACGGCATGGATCAGGATCATCAGGTGGAGCCCAAGCTAGTGGGAAGCCAGGTGTCCTTTGTGTCCTCAGCAGTCAGATTCAACTGAAGTAATCAGTTTCAACTGGAATTCCTCCAGCCAAAGAGGGAAAGACACATCTAGAATAAATCCATGGCTATTTGCTGGGATGGTGTATCCATCTATTTTTAGTAACTGTAATGAAATACCTGAGACAGGCAAAAGTTTTTTAGAGAGGGTCATTTTGCTCTCAGTTTTGGAGGCGTAAAGTACAAACGGCATTGTTCAGGCTTTGGTGAGGGCCTTCCTCCACTACTTTGCTTAATGACAGATGACAACAGTAGGAGGTCATGTGGGAGGAAGAGATCATACTGCCAACAGGAAGCCACAGAGAGCTTCTGAGACCACACCCTTCATTGACAAATGGACCTGTGACTAGGCCTCACCTCTTTTTTTACTTTAAAGAGGAAAAAAGCCCCAAAACAAATAACAGAACAAAGACAATGACAAAGCAACATAAAATGATAAAAAATGGTACAGAATTTCAAAACAATAGAAAATTAACAATGGTTGTTATATTACATATTGTTATCACCCAATTTGTTGCTTAGATTACCAAATGTAGGCATGCAAGATGAACAATTAAACATTAACTCTTCCTTTCCATATAGGTCCCACCTCTTAAAGGTCCAACCTCCCAATACTGCCACAAGGAAGACAAACAGGATACACAACATAATGCTCTGTGATAGCAAAGAAGGTGAACGCAAGAACATTTTCCTTTGACAGAAAAAAGATTTCAACTGCCCCTCCTGTCTGAAAGTAGGGACTGTAACTATAGCTTAAATGTAGAGTGAATAGTCAGGGGTGTTTACATAGGATGCTGTGCCCAACTAAAGAGAAAGGAAGGAAAATCTTTCTTAAATTTATGACTGTGTGATCAGAAAGAGGAATGGAGTCTTTGCTGAGGAGTAACATTTTGGAGAAAGGGAGGTTGTTTCTCGAAACATCCATAAATTTCCCACATGATTTGCTTGGAAGTTGAGTTGTCAGACCTTATATTGGGAACTACTATTTCCATGGATGGTGACCCTTTTTCTGCAGAGTGAGCAACGGGATAAGAGGCCTCTGGTGTGCTGGCCTGACACATTGGGGCTATTATGAGTGGTCCTTTTCTGACCATTCTTTTTTGTCAGTTAATGAACGCTCACATTTATCAGCAATTTCCTCTCAACAAGGATATCAGGACTATTCAATGTGGGAAAGAATAATCTTTCAACAAAAGGTAGCAGGACAACTGGGTAGTCATATTAGAGAGAAAGAAAGTCAAACCATTCCCCACCATATGCAAAATTAAGCAAAAATATATCAAAGGTCTAATTGCAAGATCTAAAGCCCTATAACTCATAGAAATGAACATAGGTGTAAATCTCTCTGACCTTGCTTTAGACGATGGCTTCTCAGATGTGACAGCAAAAGTACAAGTAAGAAAATAAAGGTACATAAATGGGACTCCATCAAAGTTAAGAGCTTTTGTGCTTCAAAGTACACAAGTGAAAAAGTGGAAAAGACCACCCACAGAATGGGAGAAAATTTTGCAAGTTTTATATCTGATAAGAACTTGTATCTAGAATATATATACATCACAACCATATAATAAAAGGAAAAATAATCCAATTAAAGTGATCAAAGGGCCTGCAAAGACAGTCTTCCAGAGAAGACGCTCTAATGTCTCATAAGCACATGAAGATGTGCTCAGCATTAACAGTCATCAGAGGGATGCAAGTCAAAACATGAGGTGCGACTTCACGGCCATTAGGATAGATGTATAAAAATGGAAAATACCAAGTGTTGCTGAGGATGCAGAGAACTAAGAGCACTCATACAAAGCTGGTAGGATTGTAACAGCATGTGATTACCTTGAAACAGTTTACTAGGTCCTCAAAAAGTTAAACATGGAGTCCCGTGGATATAGCTCAGCAGCATAAGCTCCAGTTTGGCAAGTGCAAGATCTGGAGTTTGATCCCCAGTACCACCAAAAAAGAAATAAAAGCTAAACATGGAATTACCCGATGACCCACAAATTTCCAGGAGATTTGAAAAGATCACCTTAAAAAAAATCTTATACATAGCTATCCATAGCAGCATTGTTCAGAATAGCCTTAAGATGGAAGCAACTCAACAGCCCAGGAAATAAACAAAATGTGGTGTAGTCACACAACGGAATATTATCTATCCATAAGCAAAAATGAAGTACTGATACACACTACAACATAGATTAACCTTGACAACATGATACCAAGTGAAAACAAGCAGTTGGAAAGGCCACTTAATGTATGATTTTATTTGCATCAAATGCTCAGAGTAGGCAAACCCATGTACACAGCAAGAAAAGTAGTGGTTGCAGAGGGCTAGAGGGAAAGGAGGCTCGGAATGACTGCTTAACAGGTACATGGTGTCTTTCTGAAGTGATGACAATGTGGTGGAACTAATGATGGTAGTTGCATGACTCTGTGCGTGTACTATGTAGGTGAATCACATCTCCATAAAGCTGCTATTCAAAGCTGCCCTACATCCCTAACCACATAGCACTCACACTGCTGGCTTCCAGCAGAGATAGCCTGATGGGTGGTCAGTTTTATTCAATTCTAAATTCTTGGGCTTGCAAAAACAGTCAGAAGTTAGGAATTGAGGTTGGAGCTGTTTTTGTCCTTTGCTCCCAAGTAACATTTTTTCTAAAAGATGTTATAACATACAGCACAGCTATTCTTCTAGGTCAATTTTCAAATGTGTCCCTTGCACATTTTCCACCCTGAATGTTAGTGTCTACTGCAGAGACTGTGCTAGGGATGGGTCCCTTTTCAGAGATCCCCATCTGGCTAGTAAAAACAAACTGCAATGATACTCATGTTACCATGTCTATGGCAGACAGATCATGCTATAGTCAAGAATACAACTCCCCAAGTCAATAAAATAAGAGACTGATAACAATCAGTGCTAGCAAGAGTATATAGCAAATGGGACTCTCACTTATTGCTGATGAAACTGTAAATTAATGAAGTCATTTTTGGGCCGGCCAGATAGCTCAGTGAACTAAAGCACCTGATTAGGCAAATACAGAGGCTGGGGGTTCAATCCCAGCCCTGCCATGCTAGCCCGGCCCCGGGGGTGCACTGAGCTGGCGATTAAGCCTGGGTGTGGTGGTGCACGCCTGTAATCCCAGCACTTAGGAGGCTGAAAAATAGGAAGGATCACTACAAGTCTGATCTGTGTAGTGAGACCATGTAGAAAATAAAGTCACTTTTGTAACGGTTTGACAATACCTGTTAACTGCAAACAGATGTCTACCCTGTGACCCAGAAATCCCATTCCTGATATACATCCAATAGAAATATGGAACTGTGTTCACCAGAAGACAAATATAAAATGTTCAAAGTATCACTGTGCACAGTAGTCTCAAACTACAAACAGTTGAAATGCCCATCAATAAGATAAAGAATAAATTGTGATATATCCATACAAGGGAAATTTTAAATCATTCAAAAAAGCTCTTGATACACACAGCAAAGGAAGACATCTTGGAGACAAAATGGCAGGAAACAGCTGAACACAAAGCATAGGACATGATTTTATTGTTCCATTTATAAAGTGCAAAAATGCAGGATTACTTTATGATGATGAAGGACAGAATAGTAGCCACTTTGGAGTGAGAGGTGGGCTGTTGCTCAGAAGGAAGAGGACAAGAAAGCCTGTGATCTGCGGGAAACATTCTAGATCTTGATATGAGTGGTGTCTGCAGTTGAGTATATAGCTACATATGTAGACAAGAGTGTGTGAAGCTACATCACGCAGTTTGTACTTTCATAGCTTGTAAACTGTATTTCAATTAAAGACAAGTAAAATATAAGCTAAGGTGGAAAAATAGATTGCTATAAAAAGTAAGAACTGGAAGGGATTCTCAGGGGCAGATTCAACCCCCTTTTTTATCAGATGAGAGAACTGAAAGAAAGAAAAAAATAGGAGAATTGCCTAAGGACATGAGCTAATTGGTATAAGAACTAAGACCCATTTGCTATCTTTGAACATTTCTTATGTGTCAGGAGCTGTTTTTAGAAAGTGATTTAATACTCCTGTTAACCCTATGAGGTAAGAGTTATTTTTATCCCCATTTTACAGATAAGAAACCTAAGTCCATACAACTACAGTATCAAGTAATGGGGCCAAGATGCCAGTCCAGGAAGTCCTATTCCAACACACACGGCTGTAGCCACTATGTCTGGAATTGGATTACAAACTGAAATAAGTGCTCTGGATCCTTGGCATCATGTTTCATTTGGATTTTTTCCCTGGGATTTCTGTTTATTTCTACAAAGGGGCCTCTAAGAGCCCTCAAAGGAGTGTTATTAAATCCAGTCATTATGGTCATACTTTTTTCCACACCAGCATGAGTCTTTACATGAAGGCTTGAAGGCTAATGACAGAAAGAGCTGCGACTAGGAAAGAGTTCCTTCTGGCTCTTCCAAGTCCTTCTGCCACTTCCCGAGGTAAGCAAGTACTTTGTTGTCCTTAACCCAAACCAAACGAGCAGTCATGGCTACAGGAGGTGACAAGAAGTCAGTTAGGCCCAGTGGCAATGGTGCTGGCCATTGGAAGTGGTCTCCCAGAGATTTCATCCCTTGATGAAGCCAAGACCATCATTCTGGCCTTTGTGCTCCAGGACAGGAGCAAGGAGTACAGTGACTTGTGCATGGTAAACTGCAGCTAAGTGTGGGTTATTGCTGTGTAGTGTGAGAAATTCTGTGCCTGGAGAAAACAGAGAAGAATCAACTCAGAGACGGGATCAAGGAAGATGTTCCAATGGAGGCCACAGCAGATGGTTGTCTTGCTGGACAGGCAGGAGTTAGGATGGAGAAGTCAGAGGAAGGAGCACTGTGGGCAGGGGGAGATTCATGGGCAGTGAGAGAGGGGCTGCACAGTACTCCATCTAGCCAAGTCTTGGAACAGTCTGAAGCTGGAGGGCAGGGGAGTGGGCCTGAGGCTAAGCAGGTGGGTGTGCACTGGCTATAAGGAACCTTAGCAACCTGACTGCTCTTTCTGAAGCCCCCTGTTCCTCCCTCCAAGTCAGACCAGTGTGCTCTTGGCCATGGGACTTGCCCTGGAACTCGCTAGAACCTTGGCTGGGATTCACAAGAGGCTGTAACCATCTCCAGGAAATGCCGAGGTGATGAGGATGGCCCTACATACGGCTAATGTAACTGTCACTCCAGTTTCCCTACCCCCACCCCCACCCTGCAAAACACATTTTTGTCTCTGTCTCTGGAAAACATGTGTGCAAGCAAAGTTGGGCCTAGTGGCAGACAAAACCTTCTTTTGTAGAGCACAGGAAGGCAGTAGTTCAGCTCATACTACCTGAGAGGCTCTAGACCAGCCTCATGTTCACCTGAAAAGTAGGTCTGAAATGTTCAACTCCCCTGGGTGGTCCTTTTCTACCACAGGGACTGTCCCCATGCATCTGTTTCCTGCTGACCTTACAGCAGAGATCCAGCAGGCAAAGGGCCTTGACTGCCTCATCCTTGAGGAATGCCTCCAGAGCCCCCTCCTACCTCCAGCCTGCTGGCTTCCAGAACTCAACAGCTCGCCTCTTGTACGCCAATGCTTGCAGAAAAAAATGTTTGCAGACTTCATAGCATGCACTTCCAGGAACAAATTACAATCAAACAGCTGCTCTTTCACTCAGGTCTAGAAAACGCAAACCTCAAGGACAGTTGAGGGTGCAGGTTGGCTGGGGGTGGGTTGGGCAGAGGAGGCTAGCGGTGTTGGCATAAGCAAGGTTTGGCAGCCTGCCTAGCTGGCTGATCTCGGTGCCTTGAGCACATCTCCAAAACCTACTCCAGTAGACCTCCCAGAACCGAGATTCTTTGGCTGGTCTTTCTGTTGTCCCACAGAACACCAAGTTACAAAAGAGCTTGGGTCCTGCCTTGCAAACAAGATAAGATGTTGTAGCTCACACAGCTTGCAGCAGGAGCAAGTGGACCTAAGCAACTTTTCCAATGATGCTCCATTGTCTTGAGGATTTAGCATCTGAAAACCCCTCCCCCCCATTCCCATGTAGCAAAGACATTGCTAGATTTCAAGTTCACAGAGTTAACTCAAGCACATGGTGAGCAGTTGGGAGCTTTCTGAGAAGGATGGGGTCTACACTATGTTCTGGAGTTCTTTGCATTAATGTACTGAACCAAACCATAATATGATTGTTCTGCTTCCTGTTTTAAAATTAGTCCCATAGAGGGCTGGGGATTTAGCTCAGGGACAGTGTCTGCTTGTCTAACATGAGGTCCTTAGTTCAGTTCCCAGTTACCCCCCCCCAAAAAAAAATTAAAATTAGCCCCATGGAATGAAACTCCTGTGCCATATTGGTTGTGTTCGGCCTCCAACTTTTTGGTTGTGATAGCCCAGTGTTATGTTTAATATTCAGGCCTCCAAGTAGACCTTGAAAAGAGCTTTCTATCCTTCTGAAGTACAAATTAGCTGAATAGAATGAAATGATCTGGTGTTTTAGCAAAATAAAATATAACAGAAAGAAATGTGAAGTCCTGAAATTTGGTCCAAAAACTCTATTGCACAAATACAGAAGAGAAGAAAACTAACTTATGGTAGAAGATATGAAAAGAAATGTGTGTGGGAGGAAGGGAGGCTCAAGGGTTTCTGTTGACAGCCATAGATTAATCACAACTCTCCTGACTCACTGGATTACATCCAGGGCTCCACAAACTGTTGGATAAGGGGATAGCAAGTAATGCAACCAGGGCAGGGAATTCTTGTTCCTTTGTTAGGTATCCTCATGATTACAATCCCCTTCAGGAGTGAAACATGACATTGGTTGTGACGCCAAAATCTTGCCACAACATCCCACTTGAGAAATTTTTTCTTTGTTTGTCTTGAGATAGGGTCTTGCTACGTGGTTTTCACTGACCTTGAACTCACTGTATAATCCAGGCTGGCCTCAAACTTGCAGTGATCCTAGTGCCTCAGCCTCCAAAGTGCTGGGATTGCAGGTGTGAAACATATCCAGCTTGGGAAACATTTAATATGACTCCTTTGTGGTGTTTCACACATTTAATGGCTATGGGAAGGTACCAAACTTGCCCAAAGGGATCTGCTGTAATGGATTGTCCTCAGAAATTCTAGTTTTGGAATGGTATGTTGTGGAGAAATATTTCAAATCCTAGAACTCATTTTCTTAGCTTTGTGCCTCATATTCTGTTGAAATAGGACCTTGGAGACAATCTCTGCAACACTAAGAGAGCCCTTGTGCCAATTTGACTGGATTAAAAGACTCCTATAGACTGGATCATAGGTGCATCATACTCATCAGTAGATGACCCTACTGATGTTTATAGCTGAGTGTGCTGGCAGCAGGGCTCTGGGCTCATGCCTTTGGAGTGTATATGTCTTGCTTTTCTTGTGCTCTGCTTTCCAACCTGTAAGAAGTGAACATCTTTGCTCTGCCATGCTCTTCTGTAACTGATGTTCCTGCCTTGGAATTAGCCCATTGTGGACTGAATCCTGTGAACCATGAACCAGATAGACCTTTCTTCCTTTAAAAATATCCCAGTAGGGCATTTTATTCCAGCAATAGGAGAGCTAGCCAAGAAAGCCCCCATCCAAAAGGCCATTCAAGGAAGAAATGTAAGTGTTTGGATGGTGGGCACGTTTGTGTGTTTTGGGGAGATCCAAACAAGAAAACCCACATAAAAGAAAGCCAGAGTGCCACAGGACCCAAGAAAAAATAAGCTTGGATTTTAGAGCATTCACCCGTCACCTTAATCACATGCACCACGACCCACAAGTTTCAGTGGCACACAGAAATGGGTAATTTAGAGCTTTCAAAAAATAAACACCAACAGTGTTTATTTCAGTGATTGGCTGGGTCTTCCACTTTCCTACTGGTTGTATTGATTTCATGTAGATGTGGTCCAAGAGAGAGCACATGAATGCTTTGGTGTTTTCCAGAATGGAAGGAACTATTTCAGAGAATCTAAAGCAAAGCAGAAAATGAGTTCCTGCATTGATTTCTCACTTCTTCCTCTTCCTATCTTTATACACGGCCACACAGATTAGGTTCAATCTTTCCACAGAATGGGGAAAAAAGAACTTGGCAAAAGCTCTGTTCCCATGAAAAGACCCATAGTACAGGAGTTTGAGAACATATGGGAAAGAAAAAAAAATGATCAAGGAAGCATTGTGCTCCTCAGTGCTTAGCTAAGAGAGTCTTCAGATAACTCATGTAAGCATTTGGTCCTCAGTGGCCCTATGTGAAGTATGTGGAGAACAGTAACACTGGATCTGTATGAGGCAGGGGAGCCAAATCATTCACCACTTGAGAGTCCAATCCAACTCTGATGTCTAGGACTGCCAGGCTTTGTTCTGAGCCCATCCACAGCCCTGCTGTCTCTGCACTCAGTTTGTGGCTGAATTGGCTTATCATTTGAAAGAGTAAGAAAAATTTATCTGGGCAAAGTTCTGTCTAGCTTCCTCCTCCTTTACTATGCTGGAGTTCTAGACAAATCACATCTAAGACAGGAGGTGGTGAGGTTTGATTGTTCTCCTGTAGGCCTCCCCAAGCATTTCCTTGAGCTGTGACCTGGATACAAACAAAAATGGCCTTTCTTCCACCACTATCCCGATCCCCTTCACTCCAGTTGTCTGTGGCCCAAGGGATGGGAGCACAGTTAGAATCCATAGTGTGGAGAGCCAAGTCAGAAAATCTGAGCTTGTGAGATTCACTTTGGGGCAGAGATGGAGAGTGTGATTTTCCAGATGGACAAGGCCATCAAATCAGTATTCACTCCTCTGTTGTTCTGAGTGAGGTGAGCCTACTACGCTTGTCATATCTCCCCTGAAGGTAGAATACAGGCTGGCAGACCCAGAAGCAAAGGGGAAGAAGGAACAAAGGAGCCTTTCTTTGGCAGGGTGACCTTCTATAAGTCACTTAACCCTTCCACGCTCCTTGCTGCCATGTGACTGAAGTCATAATTTATTGGTTATAAACATGCAGTTGCTCAATGAAAAGTAATGGAAAAAGGGTGAACTTGTACATTCTATTTAAAGTCAGCTTACAGAGTGGCCTTTATTTTAATTAAGAAGCATCTGGAAATTGAAAACCCTGTTTGGCCCCAGGCCTCCTTGGAGAGTAACTGAGGCATGTCATCTGGTGGGGCCATCCCGTGTTCTCAGTGAGGGGTGGGGGTGGAGGTCTGCTGAGGCCTCTGAGCACTTTCTGTGGAAGGAGCTGATAAGCTCTACCGCACACACTGCTCCCTTGGCTGCTGTTGGAAGGGCTGGTCTTACACACCGCCCTCAACTAGTCTGGTATCAGCAGGATTCCTCACCAGTGACTTAGCTAACTGGGCTCCAATGGAAAGTGGGTCTCTAACTTGAAGCTTTGCATTTCCCCAAGAGATGGTTAGAAAACCCAATGCCAAGATGCGTTATCACATTCCCTGACATCCAATGCTGACAGCAAAAACATTTCTAGACAACCTCTTATGCCCAGATTTTTATGTGAGAAACATGCTTCTGGGCCCCACTCCTCCCAAAGCTGAGAATGACTGGACAGAATGGAATGCTCATCAGATGGGGAGAAACAAAAAACCTGTCTCAACCCCGATTGTTTCTTCAAAGAGGTCCATTGTCTTGTTGGGGCTTCATGGCCTCACTGGAGACAATGTCCCTATGGCGTCCAAACAAACCTGATGATAGAATGCGCTATGCAGACAGAATAGAAGGGCTGTTAAGAGGATGGACTTCCCAGGTTCTAATTCTGACTCCTCCGCTTTCTACATGGGTGACCCTTGTCTAAACAGCCAGACCTTGGGCCTTAGTTTCCTCATCAGTAAAATGGAAATATTGCAATTACTTCAGTGAGGGTTAAGTGGGTTGACATTTATAATGTACTCAGAGTATTAGCAGTTAGTGCTATGTAAGTATATATTACAAACTGAACTTGTTTAAAATGTTCATTTTGGGACCCTATCCCAGGATATTTTGATGTAGTGTGTCTAGAAGGCACCTTGGTAGTGTGGATTTTTAAGCTGCCTCTTCTCTTTACTCCTGTACTATGTAAGTAATGAGCGATATTATCTGTTCAGTTTGCTGAATATGGTTCTAGAAGTTTTTCTATGTATATTAAAACATATGCACCCATACGTGGAAGGATGGACCCATCAGGGGAGAGCAGAAGGATGGGTAATCTGGGAAACACAGATTTTTACAACGCCCTCCAGTGATTTTCATGCCCAGCTACTAGATGATTTTTAAACTGCAATCCAGCCATGAACTGGGAGAGAAGTTCATTCACTCTACAAAAGTCAACTGAAGAACTACTCTATCTTAGGCACTGTACTAGACACAAAAATAAACAAGTCAGACATAAGCCCTGGTTAAAGAACCTTACTTTTCAGTGGCAAAAGAAGACCCCAGCAGGTATTAAACAAATCCCCGCATAAATATATAATGAATCAAACAAATACTTAGTAAAATTACAGAGTAACAAATGCTTTGAAGAAAATAAAAGAAATATGCTCCTGCTTTCATGCAAAAAATCAAGGAGGCCTCTTGGAGGAGGTGACATCTAGGAAAATCCATATAACTAAATGGGGGAATGGCTAGTACAGATTCCAACTTAGGGACAAATGTGAAAGTCTCAAGGAGCCAAAGGAAGCCCATGGTGACTAGGATGTAGTATGTAAGGCTGAGAATAGAAGGAACAAGGGTGGAAGAGGTTGATGGGAGTCAGACAAAGAAGGTCACGTTAGAATGACTGAATTTTGTACTATGTGCACTCAAAAACTTTCATGAGTCTCACATCTGGAGATGTTCTGTTCCAATGTAGGCTTTTAAAAGATAGATTTGGCAACTGTGTTGAGGTCAGCTTAGAGAGGTAGCACTTGAGGTGGAGAGATCAGTTAGGGAACTCTGATGGCTGTTCCAGGAAGAGATGGTGGTGGAGGTGGGGAGAAATGGTCAGACTCTAGATGTACTTTGAGAAGAAAACTAAACATTTTTCTAATGAATTTGATGTGGGGGGGTAATGGAAAGAGAGAAATCTAGAATGACTCCCAAATCTGTGGCCTAAGAAAGTAGATGGATGGTAATATTACCTTCCTTGTCCCCCGGCTCTTGTGGACTACTGTACTATATTGGCTCTACGGCCATACCACCCTGAACACACCTGATCTCGTCTGGACTATATAGGATTATTTTTGCTGAATTCACGCACCTACAATATTTAAATGGCAATGGAATATCCATCTATGACAAAACTAAACAAAAAAAGGGGAATATAAAAGGACCATTTTGTATCTGTATATACAAAATACTTAAGATAGATATACAGCTACTTTCTCTTA